>JAULCD010593670.1:0-13307 GCA_032361085.1 Calliostoma canaliculatum
CAATGCTAGCATCACCCTTGGTTCGTCAGTACCAGCCGAGACTCGCATGTTTCACAAAGTCACACTAGGTGTTCCCCCTGCTGTAAAATCTGACCGCCGTGTAATAACTGAAAAATTGTTGAAAACTGCGTTAAACCCAATTCACTCACTCAATTACGTTAGGTTTTTAACATGATCGAAAATTGAAAAACAAGGAAATATTCTTTTGATAACAACCTCCTGCTGCAACATATGCGTCGTTGGAGTGCAGATACTAACACTGTTATCATATACCTTGCTTAATGACGGTATAAGTAGTATCTACACCGAAACACTGCATCACTGCAGTTGTTATCGATAGTAAATCTCCCTTTCATCACGCCAGCTTCTAGAATGTCACTAAAAAGTCACATATTGAAAGTTACTATTATTGGTGACTCGATAATATAAAATATCCTTTAATATGCTGTGATTTTGTGGATTAACGTCAACTTCACTATGAACAAACAAGCTTTTCTAAGCCAACACCAACACTCAATCAATTCAACCAAAACCAATTAGGTGACAACATCCCAATACTTGAAAACACTTTATTCAAGTAGATGGACCCAAATGTTACACTTTTACAAAATAAAAAAATGTCTTTTTAATTGAATTTACTATTTATAGCTAAATGTGTCTATTTTTTCTAATTGATTGAACGCCATGCCCTCCTTGACCCAGTCCCCTCGTACTGTAGTGGCATTTCTATGACTTGTTAGATGACTGTCACTTTTTCTAATCTTTGAGCTAAAGCTCTTGAAATATTGACTCTCACGTTTAAGTGTCACACACGCATAGTACGTAGAGGATTTTAAACCAGGGCCCCCGATCTCAGATCTTGATCGTAAGTGGTTTTTGAAACAATGTCATGTTGAGTTATTTCTTATCATAGGATTACGACTGTCGTAGTGCAGAGACCGTTTTGGAACCGGTGCCGAATGGCACTGGTTCCAAAGTGATCTCTGCGCTACGGCAGTCGTAAGCCAATATTATATTTTATCACTTACGATCAACTAAGCTTACGATTGATTTGAGGAACGGGGCCCAGGTCAATCGCAAATCAGTAATACTACATGATTGATCGGATATGTATTTTCCCTCAATATTTTGTTCTTTTTGTGTTATTTACGTGCATACACGTACTTACCAAACCACGAATCTGTAAATGACTCTTATGAAGAAATTTAAATTCGAAACTTATCAACAAACCATGACGGGAACCATGAGTGCACATTTTATACAAAAAAAATCCCTTCAACGGAACAAGATAAATGATAACATAACACATCAATACAAATAAATCCATTGACTATTTTGAGAAAAAAATAAAATTGTATTTAGTTATTTAATTATATAATAGTTAATTACCTTCAACACAATAGAACAAGCGAAAAGAGACAACTTACAATAAATTGGTGTGTAGGTTGAGCAATAAACACGTGAAAGCTGCAGAATCAAATGTCAGGTTATTTCATTTGTTTTTTGCTTGTTAATTCTTTTAACAGACTCGACTTTAATTGAAGTCGACAATTGATTAATTTTTTCAAGGAGAGGCACAACATTTGGAACATCTGTCTGTCAAATCTTTAAAAGGAACTGTTTTTCTTTAAACACCATCAAATTAACTGTATCAAAAATGTGTTTGTTCGTTCCTTTTATTTTTGTTTTAGCATTCTGGCTATATGTAATGTTTCGTAAATAAAGTAAATTTAGCTACAATATTTATTACAGCGTAAAAGATTGTACACACCTATTAGTTTCGATTGTTTTATTTACTATACTACATTCACATGAACTAGAAAAACATATATAGAAATTGTTTAGCGGGTTTCCATTAGTTTGATAAGAGTTCCTATAGAAATCTCATCAAACCAATGGAAATCTGCTGAACATTTTTATACATTTTTCCCAATGATGTCACGTAAATTTACAAATGAATTTGTATTTTGTTTTAGAGGATAACTATAAATATGTTATTTGGCTTACACATGACAAGAATACACGTAATTTGAATATGGAAATATATCATTTTGATTATCTCATTGTGTTGTTGAAAATAGAAAAATAGTTATTTTATATAAAAAAAAATACTAGTAGTTTAATCAAGTGAATCCTGGTCGTTATATGTGCAATTTAAACCTAAATTAAATCGTAGCACGGATGTGCGGTGAGTGTGTTTGTGATGAGAAATGCCGTTCATTACAATCACTAACGCTGATATTAGGAGATAGGACCGGTCTGGCAATCCACCGCAAACCACATGGAGTATCTTATTTTCAATGAGAACGTAGTCAAGCTGCAAAATGACTTAATCCCCCTAATTTGAACCACGCCGACGTTCAATTTGCACATCATTACTGGTAATATAAGGCGTTTGTAACTGCTGGCAAATAGAAGCCACATTGAACCTGTTGCTTCTCTGAAGAAAAATACAGACAAAATACACTGGACAGAGTGTCATAAGATTTGTGTGTGTGTGTGTGTGTTTGTGTGAGTCTCTGTGTGTATGTTTAATTTTGGGTCGCTGTTGTCTCTATTTTAAACTAGTTATAGGTCTCCCGCCATTACCCTCAGGGTACCCAAAATTTGGCTTACATAAGATATATTTAAAACACGTATTTATGAATTACGAAAAAAAAACAGATAATAAATATAGTCTTTGATTTCTTTTCAAATTAAAGAATTACAATGAGATAAATAAATTATACTTATAAGCTATATTGTTACTTAAAATGAACTGATAATAAAGTTGTCTAAAATCTAAACTTCTCATCCAATTATCTCGTATATACATGCTGTTGTTATATATCTGGCTTCCAGTACACCTTACAAGTATGCCGCCATTTTTTAGGTATTATTTGCCTCAACTTTTCATCCAATTTTTTACTGTATACTTGCTGTTGTTATATATGTTGTTATATCTCTAACTTATAATTACCTCTGTCTTCGTACATCTTTAAATTACACGTTTATAATAAGAAAATAGTATTTGAAATTGTGCAAATAATAGTGTGACCTTTAGAAATATTTTAATATCAGAAGCATTCATCTGTGTAGTACTAACGGACTAATCATACAGACAGTTATTAAGTAACATCCATGTTTAATGTTTAACAACTCGGTTCCATTTTATAAATTTGTCATAAATTTACGACGTCATTAACCATATCACTGGGCCATGAGGTTCAGTTCCATATGCCACAAATTGCAATACACTGTGCTTTTTGCAACGATCTTTTACATTTGTGAGCCAACCCATCAGTCCAGTGACATGACTTACGACGTCGTAACTTTACGACAGCTTTGTGAATCGCTACCCAGACTGATAACCACATTCAAAGGCAGCCTATCCTGTTAGTGACCTTCTCCATCTCTCATCAGTCTTCATGGAGGAATGGGGTTGTGTTCAGGGTGCCGTTTTACAAAGACGTCGTAACTTTACGACGTCATAAACTATGTCACCGGGTAAGTGAGTTGGTCAACAAATGACAAAAATCGTTGTCAACAAGTTTTTCTTTGGAAAATGCACAGTTGACAACGATTTTTGACATTTGTAAGCGAATTTATCGACCCAATGACATAGTTTACTACGTCATAAATTTACGACGACTTTGTAAAACGGGCCCTGTAACATAATGGATGGGATGTAAATGCCAAGTGATAGGAGATTTAGTGACTAATGTATTATCCAACAGACTACAACCCCGGTCAAGAACTTTCAGCCTAGTCTCATGTGCACACAGGACAGTAATTCTGTGTCTGTACCCACACACTAGTGCGATAAGAAGCTGTACAACATTAATACTGTTATATAACACCAATACCGTGTCATTTCTTCGAGAAATATTTCGAAGTAGTAAGGCATTATATAATTCAAGAATTTTGGATGTTAACTTATTTGTACATATATTTACGACGATTCAGGGCATATGCTTGCTCCTTCATAAAATATCACAGAAGTTGACATCCAAAATCTTTAATTATACCAATGCAGTAAGTGTGACGATGGGCCCTGTGGTATTGAGCTCTCGTAAGGCTAGGGCATCTTAACTTTTATTTCAGTGCTCTCACTACAACAGCTAAGGTTCCTAACCTCATTAAATAGTACACAGGATACAAAGTAAACTTTTTTAAACAACATTTATAAATAATGCATTTAGAACACTTCTAATAATATGGTTCAAATGGATGTTGTAGCAGAATGAGGTAGCAAAATGTAAAATGTTTAATTACTTTATAAACAATTTAGATTTATAAATATCGATCGAACAACCTAATCCGCCCGAATGTACTTAACCCTAATGTAGAGACATTGCGTGTTGAGGAATACCAGTTCATCAGTACTTTAAAACAAGATAAAGATCTTTATCTTCACCAGTCTTCTTGGAGGAATTCCTTAGAGGGAAATTTGATGCCTCGACTTGATAGTGCACAAAGGTAAGTACATGACGTTTTGTTATTCAAACTATGCTGCACTGGTCAGCCACGTTGACGGGTAACGACTGAGATCGTGCATTGATCAGGTTGGAAAGTAGACTGTGCTTTTTGAAACTTGTAATCAGTTTTAAGTACTTATAAAAATATAATTTTGATAAAATATTAATTTGTGATTATATAAACTAGGACCTATCCAGTACCATATGTACACTAGTCTCCATTTTGCTTTAATATCTATAGAAACAAAATCAACCATAAACCTGTAAATTTATATTTTTTTAATATAACATGAGTGTTTTGTTGTATAAAACACTAACACTCAAACAATTTATCTATTATTGCACAAGGAAAAGAAACAATTTTTTATCATGGTCAGGGATTTGAAGAATATTTTTTATTGTAATAGATTGTTAACTTTTGTTCACATTATCCAAAATATTATACTAAATATACTAAATATTGAATGATCATCTTAGTTTGTTTTTTTATTAACATGTATTATTATTCTTGTGGACATTTTGCACGCGTGTACATAAATGACGGTACATCATTATTTAAGCAAACAAAACTGACACATATGGAATGACATTTTGAAACCGTGTGGTAGTAGATATTAAGCGAGTGAGTGAGTTGTTGTTCAACGCTTATTCTCAACAATTTTTCAGTTATATCGCGGCGGCAGGGTTTACTGCAGGAGGAAATCCTGCATCACCAATGTGGTTGTGTAATGCAGTGAAACCTTCGAGCTTCGGCTGGTAACTGCAAACCAAGAGTGTTACCGTGTTACACATCATTGTAATCTGTAATTGTAATTACAGAGAATGACACTGAGTCCCCCTGGGCGGGATTCGAGCTCCGGACCTCTTGGTTCAAAGTCCGACACGCTACCCACTGCACTATTCCGTAGTAGATAAGATACTATCATAAGATATTAATAAAATACTTTGTATTGTCCAGGTGTGTTACCAGCGTGAAGAATCCATGCAACTCGACTGGTAACTATTACTTACATGATCAGGCTGAAACAGTTTACCTATTCCCTAGAGTCGGGCTCCTGGCTCCCGTTCCTCAAATCGATCTTAGTGTTAAGATGATCGTAAGTAATTTTTAAAACAATGTCCTATGGACTTGTTTGTGTCATAGGCTTACTACAGTCGTAGTGCCAAGATCAGTTTGGAAAGTGCACAGTTTACACAAAAAAATTGCATTTGTAGACCAAATCGATTAACCCAGTGACATGGTTTGTAACACGGGGTACAGGTACAACTTACTGCCTGTTGGATTTGTTTGTCTTTATGTTTTAATAACCGCAACTCTTTGTTTTTCTTCAAAAGAATCGACAATTGAACTGTAGGTGAAGTGTCTTCTGACCTTTAGGAGAATAAAATATAAAACTTAGCAACCAAAATATATTATTGAAGATTTGATGCCAACATCATGATGTTAAAAAAAAATCCATTACTTGAAATCTTCTTAAATTATAATCAGTTGATATTTTTATTGGTGTTGCTGAGAGAATTTATGTATCGGTGTGTCCATATATCTAATAAATACACATTTGCTTACATTTTTCATTTAAAAAACAGCATATGTACCTATAACCATGTAACCTTGAATCAATTTGAATGTGTAGCCGCTTTTGCCAGTGTAGGGTTCTAGACAACGAGATGAATAATCTATTTCTTTTAACAACAACCTTGAGCAAAGCTGGGACCGGAGTGATAACCAAATTTAAAGACCGTCCATTCTCTTAGTGAGATTCCACCTGTCTCATTACTCTTTGTGAAAGACTTAGACAGTGCTCTGGGTCCCGTTTCACGAAGACGTCATAACTTTACGACGTCCTAAACCATGTCACTCGGTTAATGGATTTGGTCTACAAATACCTAAAATTCTTGTAAACTGTGCACTTTCCAAAGAAAAAACTTGTTTTTCTTTGGAAAATGCACAGTTGACAACGATTTGGGGCATTTGTGATTCGAATACACTTACCCGTTGACATTTTTATGACGTCGTAAGGTTATGACGTCTTCGTAAAACGGGACCCTGTACATTATGGATGGGATCTAAATGCCATGTAATATAGGATATTGTCCAACAGTCTACGATCTCTCTGCAAGAATTCTTAACCTAGTCCCAGAGCATCCATTTAGTGTCTCGTTGTTCAAATATAGTTTCCAGACTTTGCAATATATTTAAACACTTGTGTATAAGAACATCTATAGTATGTTTAGATAACAATGAGTCATATTTGTTACTTGGACATCGTAACTTTCATTGTGGAGATCTCGTAACAAGAGAGTCAAGACAAAATATAGGATTCATTTTGGCTTCCATAAGCTTCAAAGATTGATATCTAGTACTCAAAATTGCTGGTGAACAATCAAACCTAACGAAGCATTGGTTCTGGTTACATTACTTTGTTTAGATTAATATTGTGTTAAAAAAACGTAGTGTAAAAGAACTTAAACTCTTCGTGGATAATTTAAAATTAACTGTCTAGACCTGAAGGAATATGTGTTTCAGCAGAGACATTAACCATCGATGCTGACAAATTCATCAGGCCCCCGTTTTATAAAGAGGTCATAACTTTACGACGTTGTAATCTATGTAGATTTGGTCTACCAATAAAAAAATCGTTGTAAACTGTGCACTTTCCAGAGCAAAACCAGTGCTTCAACACACGATAAGTGTTCTATTATCTTCATTCCAACTGGCCAGTTCGAACAATTACTTGATATCTCAATCCAATGATGGCGCACACATATTTGTTTATGACTGGAAGATAGTAATTCACGGCTACAATTATGTCTTACTTAAGCAGAAAGTAAAAGATGGTCTTTGAAATTTATCTTAAGATGTGTATTTGGCATTCACAATGTTTATGTTTTCCTTATCACAGGAATGTTAAAATATCCCTGGTTTCCTTAGGACATAATGGAGGTTTTTAACATTGTCAGCGATTTGACTGGCCCAATACTCATTACAACACAAAAAGTAATTGATTTTTGTGTTTGTCATTATGTCTAAAATATCACATACAATTTGAAGACAGTTGCAGTAGCATTTAAATCCCCTCTTACTATTTAGTTATTTGTTCTTTACAGACGCTCTTAAGTAAATACAAGTATATCAGAAGAGTTGATTCCACTGCAACAGAACGTGTTATATATAACTGCTCTTAGCTTTTCTGGAGGCTTATCAAAATTTATAAATCCTATCGAACAAGCATCGTTACAACAATACCTTTTTGGATTTGGCCGGTATACCGGCCGAATCCAAAAAGGTCGGCTTGTAATTATGCTTGCTCGAAACGGAGGTTCTTTTGTTTGAAACTGACAACTTGGTGCAATGATTTATTTGACAAAAGAGCTTGAAAGTTGTGATAGCTGCTTTAAAAGCTAGTTGGGTTAATGTGTTGATAAGTTTGTTAATTTGTCTAAATATCGCATTCCGTCCCAACTACACTGTGCCAATCTCATTACACGAGCGTATTAGTATGTGTTCAGTTCAAGGTGTTTCAAGGTCTACTACTATCATGCCAGCACACTGGAACTCGGCATCTTGTCAGAATGGAAATTTACCCGCCAACTGACATGGTTTATCATACTTCTAATCAAACGCAGCATCTCGTAATTCTGATATAAATCACGGGAAAACCAATCAACTGTCAGAAGAGACACTTCCTTGGAGCCTCGTTGTCACAATTACAAAGGGCTTGTTTGAAACGATCCAGCTTTTTAGTAACCACTCTGCATGAGGGCATCATTAAAGCACCAGAGAGATGTGTACGAGCTCGTTAAGGGACATACTGTCCAGAACATTTATCTTTATGTTGGTAGTGCCGCGAGTGACCATATTGTTACTCGTGGAGCGATAAGTAATGTACTGGCTCATGATTTGGATTTGCTTATACATAAACTGTTAAAAACTGGTCCCCGTCCTTCAAAGCGATTTTAGTGTTAAGATGATTGTAAGTGATTTTTTAAACTATGTCCTGTATGATTGTTTCTTATCATACGCTTACTACTGTCGTAGCGCAGAAATCGATTTGGAAACGGTGCCAAATGGCAAACTCGGCGTTACGACAGACGTAAGCCAAATTGTATTTTAGCACTTACGATCAACCTATAGCCTAAGATTGCTTTGAGGAAAACAAGATGTGTGTTTGTTAACTAAGACATTAAGAAGTGTTTCTGTGACCGAGAAAATCATGAATATTCTCAATCATGTTGTATTTGCGTGGTGTGCTTCATACGAACTGTGGTCACATATAAGTGTGTGAGCACGTCACGATATTTCTAAAATATATGTATACAAACTAATATCTACTTTCATAAGTCCTTTCACTCTTGCATATATATTGTCTAATTGAGTGTTTAACTTACTTTAATATTGCAAAGAGTATGTTTCTAACCAACTGACATGGTTTATCGTACTTTTCATTAAGGAGGCCTACTTTTATCTCTAAAATAAATCACGGAAAAATCATTACATTGTCAGACAAGATACTATCTTGGAGCATTGAGGTCAAGCAACACGGCATATATTTTTTAAGTAGCTTGGCCCCGTTCCTTAAAACGATCTTGGGCTAAGTTGATCGTAAGTGATAAGATTTAACATTGGATTACAACAGTCCTAAAGCAGAGATTGCTGTCAAACTAGTGACTTAAAACTAGTGGTTCAAAATTGATATCTGCTCAACGACAGTCGTAAGCCTATGATAACAAACAACTCAATGGGATATTGTTTTAAAAATCGCTTACAATCTTCTTAACACTAAGATTACTTTGAAAAACATGGAACTGAACTGTAACTAACTGGTGCTGAAAAAAGATTTTGGGGGTTGAGCTCCTAAGTATCACTTGTCATTAGCTTCAGACTGAGACAGCTTTAATAAATAATGAATGAATATAGGGAATTAGTTTAAACAACAAGATGATGTTATCAGCATCTGAAGCAGTAATCTAGAAACAAGAAGTCATAGGTCGTACACATGCAAGGAATAAGGATACCGTTTCCCAAAGGCATCGTAAATTTACAACGCCGTAACCATCTTTCTCAGCCAGTGGTTTATGTTTACAATGCTAAAATTCGTTGTAAATTTGCAATTTCCAAAGAAAAACTTGTTTGGAACACTTTTCTTTGGAAAGTGTAATTTACAACGATTTATGGTATTTGTGAACCTAAACCTTTGGCCTAGTAAAATGGTTTACGACGTTGTAAATTAACGATGTCTTTGTAAAACTGCACCCAGTTACCAAAGACAAGTCTTTGAAAATTATCTGGTCATGGTAAAAACGTTATTACACTTGACAACCTCTCATTAACCCTGGCATGTCGAACCCTCAAAAACATTACCTGACGGACTTTTATAGCAACAGATTAAGGAAATAGACTTGGGAATCGAGTTACTTTCGTTATCCTCCCGAGTTTCACAGCTACACACACCCTTCAGGTCATAGTGACATGTTCGTGTATCATAGGATTGTCTATTAATAACTGGGGAAAAGCAAGACCAGGTCCCGTTCCTTAAAGCGAATTTAGTGTTAGGTTGATCGTACGTGAGTTTTGGAACAATGCCCTGATGATTTATTTCTTAACATATGCTTACGACTGTCATTGCGTAGAGATCGGTTCCAAAGCGATCTCTGCGCTACGATAATCGTAAGCAATATTATAGTTTAGCACTTACGACCAACTTAGCCTTAAATCCCTTTGAGGAACGGATCCAGAGATGATATAGGGTCAAACGGGATCGGTGTCCAGACAGATATGATTACAAACTGTAACAGTGTTGATATACCTTTTACCTTCCTCATGCTATTATGACACAACGTACAATCAGTAGACGTCGTGTATTTGTAGCAACAAAACCATGCTACAATAACATGCTGCTGTTTATAGTGTATTTATAAAGTCACATAACAATGACATAGACAAGACATATTTGTTAGGTATTTGTCGGCCCAGTGGTGTATTTAACGTTGCAAAAAGCTACAAATAAGACGTAAGGACATTAAACAATATGGTTCTTAAAGGCAAACATATTGCCGAATATATTCAAAACAATCAAAAAAAAGGTTTTACAAATGTTAAGTGTGATCAGGAAATTCCAGGACCCTATTTAGGTGCACGTGCTATAATTATGTTTCTTCATGTAAATTTAATTTATTTTAATAGTTAATAAGCTAAATGCCGCACCTTTTATACGACTTGTATTAATTTTGATCTCATTGAAACCAAACAAAAATAATCCCTTCATTTTTCAAATTCGAATTGAAATAAATCAATCATTACTGTTTAATGTCCCTGTTGTGTCCTTGAAGAGGAAACAAAACTTAAACTGTCAACACAACATTGATTTGAGTCTCTTTCCAGTAAAGCACAGCGCAATAACTGAGCACACTGACACGCATCAATCACTCGCCTGTGATGTCATAAAACAAAATAATTGGCAAGTCAGGACAGGAAGTGAATTTAAGAACAATTAATTTAAATGGAAAATGTGGCGTTCTTTACATAATGATGTATATGAAACAAAATGCGAATTGTAGAGACACATGAAGTTGCCTAACAAGTAAAATGTACTACACATTGTGTAAACATTTTAATGGGTTTTTAAATTTTAAAACTTAAAATGGAGGATAAAAACACACATGTCCTAAATAATAATAGTCAGAGTCTTTATAGGCAGTTAAAAGTTGGTGTAATTATAACATGGAATATTATGGATTGCAACTTTTTAAAACATAACCTTTCTGGGCTATTCCTTGCACCTATGTCGGGTGAGTGGCATTCACTAGCCTGACGAAGGGGCAAGGTATAGCCCAGAAACAAGTTGCAACCGATAACATTAAATATTACAAATAATTATGGTCATTTATAAGCTGATATTTATTCTGAGGGGAAACGTGGAACGAGTATGCAGAAAATGTGTTCGTAATGAGGGATGCCATTCAATCGAATTATAAAGCGGATCAATATTTAGGAGATAAACCAATGTATTTTTAATTTAGAGGTAATGGTTTAAAATGCCGTTAAGGCAGTCACAAACACAACTGATGTAGTGTCGTAACAGAAGAATATAGTGACATATTTAAATCGAGTTCCACCCTAATTTAAAACTCGTATCTTACCTTTAAAAGTTTAATTATTTTTTAAGGTGATGTCACGTAATCATTTATTCATGTTTTATAGTCACATGAAAATGGCATGTTTAAAAATGGGTATCATGGACATCTGCATCTTTAACTTTATTTCACAACTTATTGAAGTCTTGAGGCGATGAAGAGAATTGAAGAAAGATAGTTAAATATGATACTTTGTTGCGAGGTGATGCTATTTATATCTTTAGATGTGGTTCAACATAGAATATCTACTTTTGTTCGACCAATCAAAATGGATTATACATCCGTCTGAATCCTGGCAAAATAAGAAATGCTGTCGGCGAAATACTTTAGGCTAAAAGCAGACGTTAAACCCTAATTCATGTCATGGTAGAATAAGAGATAGTACCAGTTCTGTCAGTCTGTCTCAAAACACATAAAGTAGCGTCTTTTTAATGATAAAGTATTCAAGCTGCCAAATTCCTTAATCCCCCTAATTTGAACCACACGAGCGTTCAATTTGCGCATCATTAGTAGTAATGTAAGGGTTTAGTAACAGCCTGGGAACGAAAGCCTCAGTTAACCATCAGCGAATGTCCCACTGAAGTACAGACGGTTAGTAGGAATATACTCATGGTGAGATAAACACAGCTGTATTTATAGCTCTTGTGTACACATTTTAAAACATAAAACTTTAACAGTTTATATGTCGGGTATTTCTCACTGTTTAAAACTTTAAAAAAATATTCATAATAGTAGGTTTTACGACATTACTCTTAGAGTACAATATTTTGTCGTAGGGTAGAGATCGGTTTTGGAACCGGTGCAGATTGGCACAAGACAGTTATAAGCTAATGTTATATTTTAGAACTTACACTTAACTTAGCCTAGGGTCACTTTAAAAAACGGGGCCCTGGTTCGAGGGTAGCAATGGTATGTGTGTTTTGAATATTGTTTTATGATTTGTAATGTTATGCCAAAGACTGGTGCATAAGAAACTCACAGCATGGTCAGGCCACAGCAATGTGATAGTTGGGATTAAGACGTATTGGAATTCATTTTGGCGATGGCCTTACAGGAGCTCCATAACAATAAACACTGTGGATTGCAACTTATTTAAATCTAAACCCGACATTTCTGGGCGAGTCCTTGCCCCTTTGTCAGGTGGCGAAAGGGAAATGACTAGCCTTGGAACGTCGTGTTTAGAAGATGCAATCCATAGTGGTTCACCTTTTAAATGCCATTAAAGAATCTTCTCGGGATTTTCATGGTTTGGTACTCTGCACACAAGAGTGTTGGTACACGGTCAGACATATAGAAGCATTGTTCACTCTCTGACTACCGTGTCGATTAGATGTTGTTTTGAAGCAACAAAGAGTTCAAATGCTTTGGCCTAGTTTGAACATATCAATGTGTGGTAAATTACCTAAACCTAATGAAAAAGCAGAGAGACTATAATCTGTGTTGTCCCTTTCTTTAAAAGACAATCAGTGTCTTATTACCTTTCATTTGACTCAATTACCCGGAGGGAAACTTGATATACCAATCCAGTAATGTCGAACCCATTTATGAATATTGCCTTTTTGTACTAAACTAGTGTCCAAAAGAAACGATACCAACTTATTTTCAAAATTGTTTTTCACTAAGTGAATTGTCTAGTATAAAAACATGCCAATTCGTATTGCACATCCCAAACACAGCATAGTCGATAAAAAATACCGGGAACACGTGATCACTTCC
>JAULCD010593781.1:0-19367 GCA_032361085.1 Calliostoma canaliculatum
GGATGGACAAAGGCTGGTTGGAGGAAGGACAAAGCCTGGTTTGAGGACGAACAAAGGCTGGTTGGAGGACGGAAAAAAGCTGATTGGAGGACGAACAAAGGCTGGTTGAAGGACGGACAAAGGCTGGTTGGAGGAAGGACAAATGCTGGTTGGAGGACGAACAAAGGCTGGTTGGAGGACAGACAATGGCTGGTTGGAGGAAGGACAAAGGCTGGTTATAGGACAGACAAAGGCTGGTTGGAGGAAGGACAAAGGCTGGTTGGAGGAAGGACAAAGGCTGGTTGAAGGATGGACAAAGGCTGGTTGGAGGAAGGACAAAGGCTGGTTGGAGAAAGGACAAAGGCTGGTTGGAGGACGGACAAAGGCTGGTTGGAGAAAGGACAAAGGCTGGTTGAAGGACGGACAAAGGCTGGTTGAAGGACGGACAAAGGCTGGTTAAAGGACGGACAAAGCCTGGTTGGAGGACGGACAAAGGTTGGTTGGAGGAAGGACAAAGGCTGGTTGGAGGACAGACAAAGACTGGTTGGAGGAAGGACAAAGGCTGGTTGGAGGAAGGACAAAGGCTGGTTGAAGGAAGGACAAAGGCTGGTTGGAGGACAGACAAAGGCTGGTTGAAGGAAGGACAAAGGCTGGTTGGAGGAAGGACAAATGCTGGTTGGAGGACGGACAAAGGCTGGTTAAAGGAAGGACAAAGGCTGGTTGGAGGAAGGACAAAGGCTAGTTGGAGGAAGGACAAAGGCTGGTTGAAGGAAGGACAAAGGCTGGTTGAAGGAAGGAGAAAGGCTGGTTGAAGGACAGACAAAGGCTGGTTGGATGACGGACAAAGGCTGGTTGGAGGACGGACAAAGGCTGGTTGAAGGAAGGACAAAGGCTGGTTGAAGGAAGGACAAAGGTTGGTTGGAGGACGGACAAAGGCTGGTTGAAGGACGGACAAAGGCTGGTTGGAGGATGGACAAAGGCTGGTTGGAGGAAGGACAAAGCCTGGTTTGAGGACGAACAAAGGCTGGTTGGAGGACGGAAAAAGGCTGATTGGAGGACGAACAAAGGCTGGTTGAAGGACGGACAAAGGCTGGTTGGAGGAAGGACAAAGGCTGGTTGGAGGACGAACAAAGGCTGGTTGGAGGACAGACAATGGCTGGTTGGATGACGGACAAAGGCTGGTTGGAAAATTGACAAAAAGTTAATGACAAAAAAATTCTTTATGATTCTTATCACTTCTAAATGCTATTTAAATAATTGTTTCTTTTTTACCCTAAAGTAGAGATTAACAAAACATGTGTCAGAGACCTAGGGTGCCGTTTTCCAAAACTGTCGTGAACCATTTCACTGGTCTGATAAGTTGGATTACAAAATAGTTTTCTTTGGGAAGTACACACTTTTACAATGATTTTTGGCATTTGTAAATCAAACCCATGGCCCAAGAAACATTGTGTTTGACATCATGATGTTTTGATGGCCTTTTAAATGGGTACCCAAAATACTCACAGCCAATGCGCTTCTTTGGAGATGGCTGTCTAACGTCCACATCACCCTCTTCATCTGTCGATGAGAGAAACCTTTTAACTCGCTTCGTCTTCTTCGGGCGTTTCACGACAACTTCTTCATCCGAGTCCTCATCTGAAGAGTCTTTTATTGGTTCAGGATGCACTTCTTTTTTGGGTGAAAGTTTAGCAATCGTCCGTTTAAGCAACATTGTATCCTTTTTCTTTTCCTCTGGAGTGCCTACTACAGATTGTTCTGTAGATAAGTTCTGTTTCTTTGGTACCTCTGGACAGTTCTGTTTCTTTGGTACCTCTGGACAGTTCTGTTTTTTTGGTACCTCTGGACAGTTCTGTTTCTTTGGTACCTCTGGACAGTTCTGTTTCTTTGGTACCTCTGGACAAACAACTGCAGACTCCTTAGGACCTACGCTTTTCCCCTCAGGTATTTCTGAAGGAGTTGCTGCAGACTTTTTATTGTCAGATTCATCAGAATCTATTGGTACCTTTTCTCGCTTATTCTTTGCTCTTTCCAAACAAATAGGCATTATGTCTCGAACTTTACGTTTTACTTTGAGCTTTTCCTCTTCAGTCTTTGGTAGTTTACCGCTATACAGTCTTTTTATTGAGTGATTTGCTAAATGAATCTTCATTTTTGATTTTGAGTTTTCTTTGTGGTCACAATAGACACAGAGATACTTGTAGAACTTCCTATCCTCACTGTCACTGTTGTCTGGACTGCTAGAAACATATGCTGGTAGCTCCACTGGAACATGCACTTTTTTCTTGCTCTTTGAACCTTTTGACCCGACAGATTTCATCTTAGTCTTATTTTCAGTAGATGCCTCAGCTGGATTAATCTGCAGTGAATTTGACTCTGGTTTTCCTGAAGAAATCTTGGATGCTCCTGAAGTTTTCTTAGAATGTTTTGTGGGTGTTTTCGGTTGAGCTTCCCCTTTTGGAGATGAACTCCTAGAATCTGTAGGAAGTGATTTTTTGGCGGTTTTACTTTTGTTTGACTTTTTCATAGAATTCAATGAAGCTGTTTGGATATTTATATTATCTATGGTTGTGTGCTTTGCCTCATGTTCCCCAGACTTGGTACTGCACGTCTCTGCCTCCTCTGCATCAGGTATTTCTGAGGATTCTGCAGCATCAGCAGAATAAGATTTGGTACCAACCTTGGTCTTTGCTTTACTTTTTGATTCTTGTGTAGGTTGATTTTTCAATTTCGAAGAATTGGGTGAACTATTTGCCTCTGTGCCCTTGCCAGGAGTTCCAACGTCTTCTGGATCAGTAGGTCCATTAGCTTCTGACTCGACAGATTCCCGAACCTCAACTAACATAGATTCAAGGGGTATCTTCTTGAACTCTACACTCTTGCCTTTGTGAAAGAATTTGATATGACTCTTTAGCTTATGCTCCAAGTGAAAACTAGCATGACAGGTCGGACACTGCATCAGTTTTGTAATATCATGTTCTGTGTTGAGATGTCTCACTCCAGTTTCTTTCTTGCGGTCTCGGAAGTCACATTTAGGACACTGGTACAATACTTGTTTAATGTCAATCTTCATCTTCTTTGTTGGAGGTTGGTTTGAGTCAGAATGATCTATCTCCATTCTCTTCTTTAACTTCACCGTTTCTGAAATATCTTTTGCACCATCATTACTGGCCGTGTCAGTACCTGCCTTGTCTATTACAGATGTCGAATCAGTTTTTGACTTGTCTTTCTTTGAATGAACTTTTGACTTTGAACTTTTGGCTTTCTTTACATCTTGTTGTAATTCACTTTCTTTTACAGAAGTAGCGGTACTGACACATTCATCAGACTGCTCACTGCAGTCTTCACTGGAGATGTCTTCAGCTTGTTCTTGAGGGTGTTTTTCTTTGTAGTGTCTTCTCAACATCTCGGCAAAGCTGCTACTGAAGTGGCAAAACTTGCAAGACATTCTCCCAGGCACAGATGTCTTATGGGCCACATTGGTCTCCTTGTGCGAGTTCTCGTGACTCCTTGACACATGCTTCTCAACACTTTTCTTAGTTAAAGCCATGTAGTCACACAGTCTACACTTGTACTTCTTCAAACTTCCAACAGTTACACACATCACATTCTTTGACAACTTGTCTGGACTTTTCAAAGGACTAGGAGGACCTTTACGCTTCCTATTGCCTAGGAGTTGTGACAGAGAAGGTTTTGACGACTTGGGGGACATCTTACTCCCCTTACCTTTTGAGTCTAAAGGATTCTCCAACATGTATGTATTAATAGCGTCATCAATGTTAATTCGAGGAAACAAAAAATGGACTCTGTTATTGGCATGAATAGTTGTGATATGTGCGGTCATTTCTTTGTTTTCAATAGCTTGAAACTTGCAGTAGGGACACCCAACAAGGTTCACATCCAGGTGGTGCAGGATGTGCGCGTGGAGGGTGTACCGACTGCAGTGCTCAGACTTGCACACTTTACACTGAAGAAGTTTGGATCTCCCAGACTTGACAACAAACAGATCATTCAGTTTCTTATGAAGCGCATCGCTTCCTATTCTCAGGTCACTTTTCCCGTCATTTTCATGCGAATGTGACGATTCTTTCAGTGGAGGAACATCTGAGTATGACCGGGAACTGGAGATGTTTTCCTTTGGCACATCTGCTGTTTTGTGCAAGTTGTGAACATTCTGTTCTGAAGTTGAGTTAACATTAGTCAAGTCAGGTCTTGTTGAATCTTTTGTCTTTGGCAAACCGTGTGTTTTAGCAGAGGAACTTCTTTTGGAATCAGCTAATGTTTTTTTTGCATTCGAGTTCTTGCATTGAGCTGGGTCATAATTCACAAGGACTTCCTTTCCAGGATGATGTTTAGCTGTATGATCAGCAACACTAAACCTATCAACTGCGGAAAATTCACAGTAACTGCAATCAAAAAGAGAAACTTTCAAATGTCGTCTTAGGATATGGCTATGGATAGCATAATGGGACTGATATTCTGCATCACAAGATTTGCAGATCCTCTTCTTTTTGCCAACTCTTGAATATAGGCTACGTAGCTCACTATCCAATTCCCTGGAGCCAAGAGGTGGTGTTAAACTCTCCAAAATATTTCCATTCTGAACAATCTTTCCAAGAACTTTTTTTATTTCAGTTCTGATTTCATCAATTAAAGGAATCAGTTTTTCAAAAGAACCTTCAGATTGATGAACTTCTTGCATGTGATCAGTTATGATTATTCTCCTAGATGTCTTGAAGTCGCACAATGGACATTTCCATAAAGAAATCTTCAAATGGTCAAGTAAATGGTTGTGAAGAAAATTCTTCTTTGTCAAGTCTTTTGTACAGAACAAGCATTTGAAGAAGGCCCCATGATTCTCATACAGCCACTCCAACTCCAGATCTAGCAGCCCACCCCCGATCTTGAGGTCTTTGTCATTAGAACCCACACCTTCAGGGAGGGGTGTGGCATCAACTCTCACAGGGCTCGTAATCTTGCCAAACTGTTCAACAATTTCCACCTCTTTATGATGTTTAGAAACATGTTTTAAAATATTGACTTTGAATGTTGAAGAGTATGAACACTTGATGCACTTTAATGGATTCAAATAGACGCTATTTGCAGGAATGTGCATCTTCACTTTTTCTGATCTTTCAGAAACTCTGTCCTGCTTTTCATTTGGTATGTGCTGGATCCTGTTTGTCCTTGCTTGACCTGCATGCCGCTGGTTATTGTGACTCATCATGGTATTCTTCCCTAAACACTTAAAAGAGCAGAAATCACACTTCACTACATCTGAGTTGGACACCTTGACCTTCCGTGAAAGGAACTCGTATCCATCACCTATCACCATTTGGTGAGCTGCTTTTATGTGTTTTTCAATTTCTTCTTTGCTCCCAATCTTCATTTTGCAAATCAAGCAGGAGCAGATGTCGTATTTCAGACTTCTATCATGCTTTCTCAAATGGTTCTCAAAGTTGGTGAGCAGGTTAAACTCCTCAGGACACTCTGGACAAGAGAATGAAAGGGTTGTTGTTGTGGGGTTTGAGGCATGCTTTGTGATGTGATTGTTCAAATCTGTTTGATCCTCCCCAATGTAGCTGCACACACAACATTCAAACACAGCATCCAGACTGAGAGGGCAGGTTTCCACTGATAACTCTCCTTCACCAGGATGGTCAGTGTCTGGTTCTGGAGAAGCTGCTCGGTCGATCTCCACTTCCACCTTGTCCTGGGCAGCATCCTCATCACTTGTTGCTGCCTTTTCCGTGGAAAGTTGTCTGGACTTATATGAAGATTTGGGGGCGTGCTTGTAGTACTCTTCAAAAGCTTTCTTGTTGTCTTTTCTGTCTTTGCACTGTAATTGTTTGACCATGTTGGCCATTCGGCTTTTTTCTGGGTGCGAGACCATTATGTGAGACATGATCACAGATTTTACCAGATCCTTGGCAGTGCAATATCTACAGTTCACAACGTGCAACAGGTTAGTCTGAAGATGGTCCATCAGAGCTTTAACTTCTGGGAACACATCTTTACAGTTACTGCACTCGTAGCTTTTAAGATTTGGGTGACTGTGTGCCACATGATGATAGAAACCTTGTAAGATGTTAGTTGTGAAAACACATCCGGATACAAAACAAGAATGCACAGCGATGTTTGGAAGGTGAGCTAAGTAGTGTTTACTTAAGTGTCGAATCAAACCGTCAGGACTGTCTGCGAAGTACTGGCAGTGACAGCAAAATAGGGCGTATGGCAACTCGCACTCAGACACATGTTTCTTAAATTCGTTGCCAAACAGTGATGAATAACCGCAGTTTGAAGCACAAACGTAAAAGTTATGTTTTGTAGGTGCCCGTTGCCCAGTGGATTCAATTCTTTTCCCAGGACTTGGTCCTCGAGATGCATCTGAAGGTACGTCCCTGTTTGCAGGTGGCTCATCACCAGCACTTGGTGTGGCAGGTTGGGGTGATCCTTTTAAAGTATTTTCTGAGGACATTTTCCTGTCTTGGATAGATGCAGGGTCTTGCCTAACGGATGTTAATACTGATGATAATTCCTTTACTCCTGTGTCCAGATTCGTTATGTTCACATCTTGACTCATAGAGATATTCACGCTTGCTCCATCTCCTGAATAACTTTTGGAAACAGAAGTTAATGTGCGTATTTCTGGGTTGTTGGATGAAGAGGAATGAGCTTTTGTGCGGTTCTTAATATTTGGTACATCATCGGTAGATGGCATTACTTTAGATCCAACACCACCAATAACTGCATTATATTTCTGAACTGAACCGCTTGCAGTTTTGTTATCTGGTATTACACAAACTGGTCTCTCCACAAAAGTCTGCGATTGTGCTTGTGTTGGAATGACTGGTCGCTCCACAGAAGTCTGCGATTGTGCTACTGTTGGAATGACTGGTCCTTCCACTGAAGTCTGTGAATGTGCTAGTGTTAGAATGACTCGTCCTTTCACTAAAGTCTGCGATTGTGCTACTGTTGGAATGACTGGTCCTTCCACTGAAGTCTGTGATTGTGCTAGTGTTGGAATAATCACTTCAGCATGTGAAGTGCTTTTGATTTTGTGATTTTTTAGTTTTTCAATGTATGCTTCAGTGATCTCACATGCAAGAAACTTCCGACCATCAGCACTGACAGTATGTGTACACTTGGGGCAGGGTTTACTGTCATAATGAATATGATTCCATAGATGGCCTCTAAAACTGGACTCATGTTTGTACTTCCCTTTGCATGCACAGCACACAAAGTCATTGTTCACACATCCTATGGAAAACCGTGACAGTTGAACCACACCTCCCACACCTCGTTTTTCTGAACTCTTCGATTTTGACAGAATGTTTGGAAGATGCGTCTTTGGTGCCAAGGTTTTATCTTTTGACGCAATAGGAATATTTGGAGGATAAAATTTTGGTGCCAAAGTCTTGGTTGGATTTTTTAGAAAAGAAGTGTTTGGTTGTGAAGAGGGTTTTGTACTTGTAATTGTTTGCAAATTTGAATTTGTTAGCACATTTGTTAATTGTTGCATGGTGGTGTTAGGTACAAAGACAATCTTACAGCCCATTAACTGATTCTGATCTGGAAGCTGAGCAGTTGTTAACATATGTGGCACATTGGGTGTGATCATTTGTGGAGCAGTGGACGTTATCATCTGGGGAGTAATGGGCGTTATTATCTGTGGCACATTGGGTGTTATCTTCTGGAGAGCATTGGATGTTATTATCTGTGGAGTATTAGGTGTTATCATTTGTTGAATATTAGGTGTTGCAGTCTGTTGAACATTGGTTATTACTGGCAGGACATTTGACATCACCTGTTGCCCAGGCAGGAGAGTTAAGCCTTCTGAAAGAGTAAAAGACATCACTGGACTACCAGAAGCAGCAGTACTTGGAGGAGAAAACACAGATTGACTGTTGACAGAGGTAATCTGTGCACCAACAGCTCCCACTTGTGAACTGGAGGCAGAGAAAACTGTTGACGTTTGACTCGGAACGACAGTAGCGTTTGGAGCATGTCTTGGTGATATCATGGTTGAACAGCCCTGTTGCATGTTCTGTGTAGAAGTTGAGGTTGTTATGTGTTTTGAAACTTGGGTGTGAGGCTTATTTGAAGGGGTTTGAGCTGCTTCCACGTTTCTTGTGGAAATTAAAGGGGTTTGAGAATGAGCTGTTTCCACGTTCCTTGTGGAAATTAAAGGGGTTTGAGAATGAGCTGCTTCCACGTTCCTTGTGGAAATTAAAGAAGACACTGCTTGGGCGTATGATGGCGGCGGTTGATTGTTGAAGGAAACCTCTGTCGGAGCAGCACCTTGAGAATCCGACACAATGATGACATCAGAATCTTCCTCGACTGGGTTGGACTTTCTACCACCAGTGCTGTCTTGTGGTTCATCATCATCTTTATACATGGCAATGAGCCGGGTCACCTCAGGTTGTGTCAGCTTTGTTACAAAATCATGAGATCTTGGCTGAATTGTGTTTTCATTATTTTTAGGTAGGTTTTCTTTAGTTGGTGAGCTTTTTGCGACAGTACAACTTTCTTCTGGTAAAATCTCCTCAACTGATGACTTTTCACCTCCATCAACTGTTCTCGAGGGTTCTGGAGTCTCGGATGGTTTGGGATGCTCTGTTTCCTTGTCAGTGCTCTTTTCTAATGCGACACTTGCATTTTGTTTGCATGACCAATACATATCATTTAATTTTTGTGAAAAGTACTCGAAAGATCCTTGCGTTCGTGCAGCTTTCATAAACTCCTTTGCCTTTTTGATAGCTCTCAGTCCACACTTTAGCGACTTTCCTTCATGAGCTTCACCAACATGTTTTCCAATTTCAACTCTTGTAACGAAGAACTGGCCACAGTACAGACACTTGTAGGGCTTCCATAGGATATGTTGCATGACATGTTCTTCAAAACTTGTCCCACTTCCCGGTTCCTTGCAAAGAAAGCACATGTATTTATCCTTCCTTTTAGAATAACCAATAGAAACGTTGCCTTTTTCTGGATTTACGACTTTATCGGCTTTAGGATTATTGGATTCACTGGACTCACATTCTCTACTGTCAAGTTGATTCTTATCATTTCCAATAGTATCCACAGATGTCTCCCCATCACTTTGTTGTCCATGTTCAGAGACTCCAGTTTTGGGTGAATCAGGACTATCACCTTCCTTTTTTGAGTCAACATCACAATGTTCATCATCTACATCAGGTGTGGGGACGGTATTTTTCAAATGAGACGTATCAAAAGACTGAGATTCTCCAGCCTTACTCGAGTCAACATTAATAGTACCTGGCCCCTCTGTGCAAACCACACTTTCTGCATCTAAATCTGGTGTTTTAAATTTAGCAGCCGTCTCTTTTTGAGAAAATTGTTTTTCTTCTGTGTTGACATCTTCCATGGTTGTTCTTGTGGTTTCTGTTGGAGTTGTTTCTTTTTCTTCAACTATGTTGCTGCTTGTGTCCGATACAGTTGCGTCGTCTGGTTTGTCACATATTGACTTTTCTGAAGTCCTAGCAGCATCTTGTGATTTAGATTCTGATTTTGATTCAACTCTATTGGGGTTTTCACCATTTTCAGTCTGATTATTCTCTCTAGAGTCTGGAAGTGTTTGCAAACTGCCAGCAATTTTAGGCTGATTTTCAGCAGATAGTATTCCAGCTTCCGAGTCCAAACCAGCCTCACTACACGAGTCACTGCCTCTTGCAACATTTGAATTGATGGCTACTTCTGCATCAGCCATGAACAACTTTCCAGCATCAACTGAATCTTTATCTCCATCAGTAGAGTTGCCCTCATTTCCTGAGATCATAGTTGCATCAGCAAAACCTTCAGTTTTGTTTTCATCCTTTAAATCTTTCTGAAAGATCTGATTTGTATCCTTTGTCTCTGCAATCTTTTCATCACTCTTTGAGGATGTCATCTCTGTATCTGGATAATCTTCAGTCTCAGTTCCTTTAGCTTTTGACGTTGTTAGTGCATCTTCATCAACATTTCTTACTTCCTCTGTCTCTGTATTTTTATCTTCTTGCGATTTAATTTCCTGAGATTTGTTTATGTCTGTACTCATTTCAACTTGTTTTTCTTTAGATGCCAATATTTGTGTATTATCAACATCATTAACCTTTTCTTCTTCATCTTTCAATGTCTCTTTCTCTGAGACTTTATCGAAAGATTTAGTCTCATAATCTTGTTCTTTTTGAGAGACCTCATTTAAATGTTCAATCTTTTCAGTCTCTTCTGGAATCTTGGATATCATGTTATCTGCATCATCAGAGGATTCTTCATCTCCTTGTGTCTGGGAAATAACATTGCGATCTTTCATTTCTTTTGCTTTTTCCGCTTCATGTACTAACTTATTCTGAGAGTTTTCATTCAGATGTTCAGTTTCTATAATTTGTTCATCACTCTTTGACACCAATGTTTTTGAACTGCAAGCACCTTTAAAATCTTCACATTCTTTGCTATTTTCCTGATTTTGTCTTTCATTTTTTGATAGCAAAGTATCAGCATCTTCACAATCTTTCATCTTGTTTTCTTCATCCTGTGATGATAATTGAGGTTCCCCATCTGTTTTTGTAATATGTTCACTCTCAGAGGCTTCAGTAGCATCTTTATCTGCTTCTTCATCCTGCAATGCTCTTTCTTCATCTTGAGATCTTACCCCAGTTTCTCTGGTATCTTCATTTTCTGATACAACCTTCTGACACACTCCAGTAACATCTTTAATCCCATTTTCTTCATCCTTTGGTGCTATTTTATCATCTTGAGATTCTACATCTGCTTCTTTGGTATCCTCATTCTCTGAAGCTGCATTTTCAGATCCTGTGTTATCACTAAACTTGTCCATATTCTCTGATGTCCCTGTGTTATCACTAATCTTATCCATCGTCTCTAATGTCCCTGTGTTATCACTAATCTTATCTATGTTCTCCGATGTCTCTGTGTTATCACTAATCTTGTCCATGTTCCCCGATGTCCCTGTGTTATCACTAATCTTATTCATGGTCTCTGATGTCCCTGTGTTATCACTAATCTTGCCCATGTTCTCTGATGTCTCTTTGCGCTCCTTTACTTGTTCATTTAGAGGATCCACATCGGCCTTATTGGCTTCCTCACTCTCCCCTTCTTGTCCATTTAGAAAATCCACATCCGCCTTATTAGCTTTTTTATTCTCCCCTTCTTGTCTATTTAGAGAATCCACATCCGCCTTATTGGCTTCTTTACTCGCCTCTACTTGTCCATTTACAGAATCCACATCCGCCTTATTGGCTTCTTTATTTTCCTCTACTTGTTCATTTAGAGGATCTACATTTGCCTTATTGGCCTCTTCACTTGTCTCTACTAGTTCATTTAGAGGATCCACATCCGCCTTAATGGCCTCTTTACTCCCCTCTACTTGTTCATTTAGAGGATCCACATCCGCCTTATCGGCCTCTTCACTTGCCTCTACTTGTTCGTTTACAGAATCAACATCCGCCTTATCGGCCTCTTTACTCGCCTCTACTTGTTCGTTTACAGAATCCACATCCGCCTTATTGGCTTCTTTACTCTCCTCTACTTGTTCATTTAGAGGATCTACATCCGCCTTATCGGCCTCTTCACTCGCCTCTACTTGTTCATTTAGAGGATCCACATCCGCCTCTTTACTCCCCTCTACTTGTTCCTTTAGAGAATCCACATCTGCCTTATTGGCCTCTTCACTCGCCTCTACTTGTTTATTTAGAGGATCCACATCCGCCTTATTGGCCTCTTCACTTGCCTCTACTTGTTCATTTAGAGGATCCACATCCGCCTGATTGGCCTCTTCACTTGCCTCTACTTGTTCATTTAGAGGATCCACATCCGCCTTATTGGCCTCTTTACTCCCCTCTACTTGTTCATTTAGAGGATCCACATCCGCCTTATTGGCCTCTTCACTCGCCTCTTTATCCTCAGATATCCCATTAGACATTGAATCAGTGCATGTTTTACCTACATTTTTGTCTTCATCTTGACAATCTGCATTCTGCGAGGTCCCCTCCTGACAATCTTCCAGACGACCTTCACCTTCAGGATCCTCCTGTGGATCTAATTCAGCTGCTTTGGCATCTTTACTCTCATCTTTTTTCTCACATATTCTTTTTTCTACATTCTTTTCCTCATCTACATCCTTTTCCTCATCTGCATCCGTAGAAGTCATCTCCTGACAAGATTCTATGACATTTTTACTCTCCTCTTTACTCTCGTCTGAATCATTCTTATCGGTACTTTTCTTCTCTTCAACTGAGAGTTGCTTCACTATTGTCTCCCTGGTTTTCCCCTCGTCCTGTGATATTATCTTCTCATCACGAGAGGCTCCATCTTCCTCCTTCATCTTGGATGCACCTTCTGGAACTATGCTTTTTCCGTCCTTGTCCATCTTGCAACCATCACCATCAGAAATCTGTCAAATAAAAATATTCTTTATCAAGTTCAAGCTGTGGTTTAATCAACCATTAACCATTAATCCTATTTCATTGTCAAAATTTTGCCCAAAATAAGCTGTTAAAAGCTATTCCTGTGGTAATTTGTTTAAAAGAACTACTACCACAGGAGAATTTTTTAACAGCACAAGGTGGTCACAGTTTAAAAATCTACATAATCTTATTCAGCACTGTAAGGGTTAATGTGCTGATTTAGGGTTGGTAGGACTGACTCCATTGTACTGTTGAAAACCTATCCTCAAGTAATCTGTTTAAAAGAGCACCACAGGATAGCATTTTAAAAGCAATGTTTTTTTGTTAGATGCTTAGTCCTTTAAGAATTTTGTGTATGTAAAGTAACTTAGAACATACTTATTTTGGAGTGTTTAAGCATAATATTAATTATTTATTAGAAAATTAACCCTTAAAGGGCTGAACCAGGATCAATAATATCTAAAACTGAGATCACCTTCTGATGTTGAAAACCTATCCTGTAGCAATTTGATTGAAAGAGCTCCTGAGGAGCTCTTTCAAACAAATTGCAACAGGATAGGTTTTCAACAGCTTATTCAAATTAGATTTCATACACTGAAATTGACAAGTAATGTTTGTTAGCACATTAAGGGGTTAACACACATATGTGTGTATATAATGTATGTATGAATATAATGTATGTATGTAATATATACCATGAAGAGGCGACAGACTGGAATTAATTTTACACTGTTCTATCTGCGTTGATGTTGCAGCACACACTTTTGCCCGAGGTAATGAGGGCTTTTAGCACCAAGACCTTTGGGTAGGGGTGTCACGATACGCCGATGTATCGATGCATCGCAATATTTTTTTCTGACGATGCAATACACGATACGGTAGTCAGTGTATCGATTCATTATTATGTTCTGTATCGATTCTAGTCATAATCTGTGTCAATTCAAATCAATTTCTTCACCAATATTAATGTTAAAATGATCAGTGTTTCACTAAGTTATTACTAAAATGGTCATGAACAATGGACATAATAATGTGACATGAACAAACTTGTATCACAGTGTCAGCCTATCTGAGACTTATATTTTGATGACTGACAAAACTTGACATTCGTTCAATTTGGTTTATGTTCTTCCAATTAGTTAAAATATTTAAAGTTGAATTGATTGCTTAATTGTATCTCTCTTCTAACAAAAATGTCGAAAAACTGAATCGTGATACGTATCGTATCGAGAGGTAGATATCGCAATACGTATCGTATCGTGAGGCTAGTGTATCGTGACATCCCTACTCTCCACAGTACACGGTTTTCAATGAAGCGCCCGGAAAATGTCTGTCATGCAGCTGTAATAAACAGCCAGTCTTTTCACCCCAAATACAATTTGTACTTTTGTGTACATAAATCAATAAAGGTGTGGATTTTTTGGGGAAAACAGTTGTGATATTGAAAAAGTGAGTTTAATGTCTTAACACAGTCGTTACATGGCCGTTTATTTACAGTGTAGTCTTCATACTTACATTTTGAAACTGTTTAAAAAAATAACATGACTTAGACAAGAGAGGACGGAAGGTGCGAGGCGAACAAGATTTTTAGTGGCTTCTTATATTCTCTTTTCGAGGCATAGCCATTTATTTCTCTAAAATAATTTGTCCTGCCTCAAATTTGTGTTTATCAAATGTTTTTAAAAAATTAGAAATTGAAAAAACAATATTACTTAACACTCTTAATCTTTTAACGATTGTTTGAAGGCAAGAACTTTATCGGTAATTTGGTGGATACACAACCTTGATCCATCAAAAAAAATGTATTTATCGAATCATTTAAATAGTCCACATAAAATATTTAAAAATATCCTTAACTATACTCATAAATAGATGTAAAACTTCTGCAGGTGACTGTAGCTCCTCTAATTCTCAAAGACGTGTATGTATGTCTTTGTATATTGTCCAAATTGTATAGATAATTGACGGGAAACTCCAAAATGGCGATCTCTCGATATTTACAAACATTAGCTTCTAAATAATTAAAAATTCACACGTTTAAATTAAACATGGGAATGCTTGCAAAGTTAACAATATATCTAATTGAAAATATTAGATAATTTTAGGCTAAGTATGTAACTCATTTGATTTATTTTGGGTTGACTTTTTTTCTTTCTTCAAAGTCTTTTTGATACTTTTGTTTTGGTAACTTACAAGCGGTATCAAAGTCTCGCAGTCGGAATGAATAACGAGACAGCTTCGAAATAAATTTAAAAAACGACAACAACTATGGCAGAGACAAGTCTACCACGTGATTGGCGCTTCCGGTTTAGATTGTTAGGTGATGGGTTCAGTTATACCTGTTTTCTTTTCCACGTGTGTACATGTTGTCTATGGAGCTCTCTGTGCTCGCTGTAAAGTTTGTAACATACATCAAGTCTAATCTGCAATTAGGTAGACTAATGGTATTTCTAATTAATGTTTATATTTCTCACAGATGGTTTTAACAATTGAAAAGTTGATTATATGAAATTTCAAGCAAAAACCATCAACACCTCACGTATTTATACACAATGTCTTAGAAATGTTGGAAAAAAGAAAAAGTTCAAGCAGTATTTACATTTCAGAAGGCAAATATCAAACAGAATACTAAACTCGTTCCCTTGTCAGACCATTTTCATAAAACTTCTTTCGCTGTCAGATACCTGAGCCAAATGATGAATTTAATTTTCTGTAAACTTAAACTCAAAACTTTTGGGTCTGTTATATTTTCTTCAAAATTTACTAAAACATCATAGACATGGTTTAACTACGATATTACACTCCTGATATAAACGGAAACTAAGCTTGACGTAACAATTATTTGGAAAATTGTTAAGGAGAAGAGTAATCGAAATTGTGATGTCATTTTTTCATATTATTTGGCAACTGTTACGTAACAGAAGTTCTGGATAATCTTGGGTTAACCCTTAAATTGTCAAGCTCAACATGTGTCTATTTCAATATTCAAATCACTGTCTAAATAGGCTGTTTGAAACCAATTCTGTGAAAATTTGTTTAAAAGAGCTCCTAAACAATTTTTCACAGAATAGGTTTTCGGCAGTACAAGGTAGTGAGAGTTGTATGTCCTACTAAAATTGAGTTGGCACTCTAAGAATTATCGCTCTAATTTATCTGTATACAACTCACAGGTATGTCAGGTAGAGGATATATAGGACTATATATTATTTCTTTATGGTAAGGATATCAGAATTTGTTATTGTTGTTGTTGTTGATGTTGTTGTTTTATTTTTATTATTATTATTACAGTTCCCTGTGTACCTGGAGAAGAAGAATTGGAAGAGTGAACAGTGCAACCATAAAAATACAGCAAGCGGTCCACCTAACAAGATGGTTCATCTGTACATTATCCTGGTATGTATAGTTATGTGTATATAAATCTTTTTATAATATACTTGTGAATGAAATATGTACTTATACAGTAAAAGTATGGGCCTTATTCGTAAAATTTCCGGGGTGGTTCGGGACACAGTATAATATATAGGTCTATATTATCATTGATAGCAATATACATGTACATTGTTACTGGTCAGTGATTATTGGCAGAAGGGAGATGGTTGAGTGGGTTCCAACAATTTTATTATTGATTTCAAACAAACAGTAAATAATCATGAGTCCAATAGTTACACAGATTTCGAAGGTTAAATTAAAAATTTGGACGTCAGTTAATTGCGGCAATCCGCTAAAACTGAACTAAAACTAGTATGAAAAGTCGTTGATGATATTAAGAAACTGATAGTATAGTAATGTGAACATTATTCTTGAGATGCATTGTTCCGAGTACAAACCCTTTTATGTATCGCTCTGTGTTGATCATTCGTGTATGCTTAGTTTTGTGTACATAAACCCTTGTATGCATAGTCCTGTGTACTGTCATCCTCGTTATTCTTGCCTTGACATTATAACTTTATGAGAATATCATTTTTGCAGCTTTACATAATGGCAGCTGCGGTGTCCACTTCGTCAGGTAAATATAAAAATCTAGATGATACAACTACAGTATATGTTATATTTGGGATTACACTATCGGAAAAAGTGAATATTCTATCACCTTGCGTGGTTGAGTCCCGTGTGGGATTCGAACCCACACCTTCAGTCATACACTAAATAGCCAGCACTGAGCATCCCAGCACTTTAACCCTTCAGCCACCGGGACTGAGAGAAAGTGATTGAATATTTACTTGCTGATGTAATCCAAATATAACATAGTTGTTTTTGTCACAGATTAGACAAGCTTCCTGGTTTTTTTCATAATTTACCCTTAAATGTGGATCCTCGCGCTTGGTCGTTTCAGTGTGGAAATTCCATCCAAAGTAAGCAGTGTCCACTTCGTCAGGTAAATATAAACATTTAGATGATACAACTACAGTATAAGTTATATTTAGGATTACACTATTAGAAAAAGTGAATATTCTATCACTTTGCGTGGTTGAGTCCCGTGCTGGATTCGAACCCACACCTTCAGTCATACACTAAATAGTCAGCACTGGGCATCCCAGCACTTTAACCCTTCAACCACCGGGACTGAGCGAAAGTGATCGAATATTTACTTTTTTCAGATGGCGTAATCCCAAATATAACATAGTTGTGTTTGTCATAGATTAGACAAGCTTCCTTCTTTCTTTTATAATTCACCCTTAAAATGCTGATCCTCGAGCTCGCATTCAGTATTGAAATTCCATCCAAACTAAGCTTTTTAAACCTTATCCACCTACCTAGAGGAGCTCTTTTTAACAAATTACACAGGATATGTTTTCAAAAGCACGAGGTGATCAGAATTTTAGGCCGTACCAAAATCAATTCAGCACTTTAAGGGTTAATTCCCCAACTATTTGTTTGGACATTACATTATGTAGTTTAGGGGTTTAATGTTTTGTTTCGTGTCTTGTTTGTTTTTTTCTTTATTTGTAGTTGTTTATTATTAATATTTATTGTTTTGTGTGGGTTTTTTTGGCAGTGGGGGGTTTTGTTTTGTTTTTTGTTTGTTTTTTAGTTGATGTTTTGTGTATCTATTTGTTTTGTTTATCTAGTTAAACGGGGTTTTTATGTAGTATTGTGGGGTGGTGTTTATTTCTTCTTTTTGTTTATCTATCTGTTTTCTTGTTTTAGTTAAACAGTTAACGGTTGAGTTTGTAATGAGTCAGATCAGTGAGTGAATTAGTGTTTAGTGTCGTTAGAACAATAGTTCACCTTGTCATCCAACCATATTCTTTTCATTATTTTATTGCTTCGAGTGTTCCACGGAGTGCCCATTACGACTTGGGTTGTTTTTTAAAAAGTTAGTCGCTTTCACAAGTTACTTGCTTTCACAAACGTGCCTCTTGAAAAGTTATTCATATTCACCAGCTACACACTTTCGTGGGGAATACCTACTTTCCAATCATTTTTTGCAAAATTTAGGCGCCCCATGGGGGCTGGGCCCCGTTCCTCAAATAGATCCTAGGCTAAATGCTAAAATATAACATTAGCTTACGACTGTTGTAGCGTAGAGATAGCTTTGGAACCGTTGCCATTCGGCACCGGTTCCTATCGACTTCTGCGCTGCGGCAGTCGTAAGCCTATGGTAAGAAATAACTTCACAGGACAAAGTTTCGAAACTCGCTTACGACCACTCTAACACTTAGATTCCTTTGAGGAACAGGGCCCTGATCAATAAAGCAATTGTGATAACTTGCAAAAATAATGGTGTAAATTAGCTTCACTGTTTGGTTATTGTTTGTTGAACTAGGCAAAGATATCTGCAATGAGAGATGCCTTATTTGTGAAGAAAATGGTACTAATTGCCGGCAGTGTGATTACGGCTGGTACGGACACAACTGTAACAGCTATTTCCTTTTATAAGCTACTCAATTTTTGCACAATTCCAGGCGCTTTACGACAAACAATGGGCTATGCTTGAGACGTATTCGTCCGCGGGGGCCCCATGGGGCTGGGTCCCGTTCGTCAAAACAATAGGCTAAGTTGATCGTAAGTGCTAAAATATAACATTGGTTTACGACTGTTGTAGCGCGGAGATAGCTTTGGAACCGGTCCCATTCGGCACCGGTTCCAAATCGGTTCAAAATCGATCTCTGCGCTGCGGCAGTCGTAAGCCTATGACAAGAAAAAACTTCACAGGACAAAGTTTCAAAAATCGCTTAAGACCCTTTGAGGAACGGGGCCCTGATCAATAAAGTAATTGTGATAACATGCAAAAGTAATGGTGCAAAATAGCACCACCCTGCTTCACTGTTTTGTTATTGTTTGTTGAACTAGGCAAAGGTGTCTGCAATGAAAACTGCGTTGTTTGTGAAGACGATGGGTCCACATGTCGGCAGTGTCTGTACGGCTGGTACGGACACAACTGTAACAGTAGATGTCAGAGTCACTGCTGGATCTCAGACTGCAGGAAACACTCAGGAATCTGTGTCCAGTGTGAGCCGCGGAGATACAAGGAGGACTGTGGGATCAGATGTCCTGATAAATGTAGACTTGCGAGGAGTGGGGGAGGTGTCCTGTAATAGAGAGAATGGGACAGGTTTGGGAGGGTGTGAGGTGGGGTGGTGGGGAGATAGGTGTAACGTTAGATGTAGTGAAGAGTGGTGCGATAGATGTCTGCAGCATAACGGTCATTGTGTAGGTGACTGCACGACTGGATGGCGTGGAGATACGTGTGACAAAACCTGTTCAGTTGGGTGTAAACTGAACAAGTGTTTTTGGTGGAATGGTAAATGTGTTAAGGATTGTGTTAATGGGATTAGAGGGACAACATGTGATGAACCATGTCCTCCCAACTGTCTGACCTGTCATCAAGAAGACGACCTCTGTATACGTTGGATGGTAGTATGGACTGGAGACAAGTACCCAGAAAACAAACAATCTTATTAAAACCAGTCCTACAGTGCCGTTGAAATTCTCCACTCTTCATGTAGGAGCTGAGAG
>JAULCD010593782.1:0-13301 GCA_032361085.1 Calliostoma canaliculatum
AAACAATCGAAATCCGCTGAATAATTTATATACATTATTTCAAGTGCTTAGTCCTAGGAGTTAAACGGAAGTTGGGAGATGCCCACCTCACCCTACTTACTTACACTCACACCAAATAATAATTTGTCTGTGCCTTATTAGAAAAACAACCCTCATTCCTTAGCGGGCTGACATGATGTTTAGTTTGAACAAAAACTGTGTCCATTAGGTTACTTCTTTATCTCAAATCTTTGGTGCTGCTCTAATCTCGTTTTCTTTAAGTGCCAGTTTAGAAGTTAATGTCATTTTCAAAGAATATATTTTTGGTAATCTATTTCTTATAATATACGGGACACCTTGAAACATAGATGACATGATGCCATTTGCTTGATAAAGGAGTTTGTATTCACACCTAAAGTTTGTATACACAAACACAACATATGTTGTATTTGATCACTGATGGTTGAATGGTAGAAGTGTTGGTATGCTCAGATTAGTAAATGTGAGTTGGTGCCCAACTCTAAAAATATGGGTTCGAATCTCGAATGAGTCATCAACCACGCAAAGTGACATCTTTCGTCAAAGTGAATCGTCACTCTTTCAGTTGGTTCTATCCCAATGTAAGATATGTTTTGTTTGCTCTAAATGGCATTGGAAATCATTTCCAACAACTATCTGAGTTGTGCTGATACATTCATCAATAAGGTACTGAGTGATATAAGACCATTATTCGTGTTTGTTTCAAGATAAGGTGGTTGCAATGGTTTAAGTTTTATTCAACCACACAAAGTACCAGAATAGTCACTCTTTCAGGTTGTGTAAATCCCAACTAACCTATGATGTACAGGCTATTGCTAATATTCATTAGTGGACAGAAGTTAATGTGTGGGGACAAATCGACTGTTATGAGTCGGGCATCAAGTCACCAACATTGAGCAGGGTGTGGATTCGAATCCAGCAAGGGACTCGACCACGAAAAGTGATAGAATATAAACTTTTTCAGATTGTTTAATCCTAAATATAACATATTATTGTGTTTATCACTCTCTAAATCGCACACATATTCATTGCTATCAGCTGTGGGAGCTGAGTCAATTAATCCTATCAGAAGGGTACTGAGGGCACATGTACCTCCACTTAAATATCGTTAGCAAGTCCCCGTGGTCAAGACGTTACTTTGTTCACTTGGTTTACAGATACGCCTGCACAACAAAATCCAAAAACGAACAAACATAAAATCACTCTCCCAATGTTTTTTTCGCAAATAGCAAACCTTAAAGTTGTTTTAATGAAAAAATAATATCTTGACTGAAATGTTAATGTCCAATTACTAAATTAAAGGCTTTTCCGTATGTATCTGAGCATCTCGTATGAACACACCCAGCGGTGTCGGCTGGTATCTATCTTAATGAATAACCTGTAAATTCGGTTCCCACATAAGCAAGAAAGGTACGCATGTTACAGAATCCCGGTAAAGTTATACAATCATAGTAAAATGGTTAGAGCTATTTAGGAAAGCCTTACGGGAGCTTTGTAGAACGGATCTTATATGTATAGTTTAATGAAATAAATAAAACAAAATCTTGACTCTGAAACAGTTTTTCCTGGTTCGTCTTATTAGTTACCGGACCGCCAACACACCCCTGATGTAAATTATCGGTTCCTTAGATCTGATGTAGCACATATGCACCAGATAAAGGCGTTGTTCAGAAGCTACCATGAAACCTCAATATGTTGTTGTTAACCATGTTTGGTAAGGGATGCTGTCACGGTGATCTCGGGGACTCAGATTAGAAGATACTTAGTTCGCAATGACTTCGAATAATGGGTGACTCTCAGGTTCAGGATTAAACAAGCAATATACATTATTTTAACAGTGGTATTATCCTGACATACAACATATACTGACGCCACACAAACACGTGGGGGAGTTGTTGATGTGTACTGTTGGTGTTGTATGTGTACATATGTTAGAGCCAGGAGTCCTTAAAGTACATACGATACGTGACATCTTCTTAGTATTGAGTTTTGGTTTATGTGTTTATCTGATCTGATCTCTGTAAAAGGTAGGTTGCACCTTTAACATCAATAACGCCACACACAATGCGTGGTTGTGTGTGTACATATGTTAGAGCCAATACTCCTTAAAGTACATACAATATGTGATATCTTAGTGCGGATGTTTATTTGTTAAAAACAAATGTTAAATTTATCTTGATATCTTGATAGGTAGAAAGTAAAAGTAACTCATTAAAATATTACTATTATAATATGTTTAAGTGTATGTCTCAAATTGAAAATTTTCTTGTATGTTCAACAACAAATGTACGTGTCTGGCTCACACGCATACGAACAGCAAACCACAGGCCCTCAACTGAAACGGGACGACAGCATAACATTGTAAAGGAAAGCCGATATTATACATGCAATCGGGGATAAATTTCACTTTTGTACTATAATGCAAAGGCTTAGATGTTCTGAGAAAAACATTTTTTCCCAGTATATTTTGGTAAAAATCCATCTTTTATAAAATGTATATCTTTATTGTCATGCAATTACAAACCACTGTCTGTAAAACTGTTTATTTTGTGAAGAGAGGCTTGCGTATGCTCCACTGATTGCACTAATTGTCTATAATATATCTACATTACTCTAGTGATTCATTAGCATAAACTTCTAGTATACAGTACACAGGAAGATACACTGCATTCACGACTATTTCAGGCTCATTGACTTGACTTGACTGACTGACTTAGAATTTAACGCTGTTTTCAATATGCTTTCAGTTATATAGTAGCCGCAAGGTTTACGGCAGGAGAAAAGACTATATCACCAATGTGGTTATGTGGTGCGGTGCTGGTACCTGCGAACCAAAAGTGTTACTGTGTAAGAGCATTTTACTCTGTTCTCACTAAATGTTGAAATGTTTCTAACCCCAAAATCTCATCACACCAATGAAAATCCGCTGAATGAATAAAATAAAGTAACATAGCTCCTAACACGTTTATTGTAGTTGTACTTGGGTTACTCCACTACGCGCTGGGCACTTGCAGGATCACGTATGATGTCGTGTAGCCTTTGTCGATCAGTCATCCACATCCGTTTTGACGTAAATGTCGACTGTCTTGAGGAAATAATAAACAGTAAAGCAATACCCCGGACCCTACTTGCACAAACCGTTTTAAGGCCACGATAGCAGTTGTAGGTGTGGTCTCACAGCCGTTTTGTTGAAGTTAGCCCTGGTCTGGGTTATGTCCTATCTTTTACATTAGCATCCATGTAGTATTAGCGCACAGAAGAAGCTTAATACGTCTTATTGTCTCATCCAGGACATTTATGGAACACTATCCTTGAACCCAGTTGACCCACAAATCCATGGTTCACATATACACCTGGTAACAAGTTAAGCAACACACGTTAGATAGTTGGATGATGTCACAGCGTTTAGACATTAAACAATTTGGACTCACTCTCTGGTCTTATATTAGTGGCGTGCACGCACAGTACCTTGGTAAAGCTGCATTTCCCCCTTAAAGACCATGTCTTAACATACAAGTAAATACAAAAGGGACAGGTTCATCTAACATTTTAAATGTGGATATGACACAATACAAAATTAATATGTGTAGGCTTAAAATGATGCCTGTTACAAGTGTGAGTGAGTTGTTGTTTAGCTCTGCTTTCACAATGTTACAGCTGTTAGCGACGAGAAAAGTTTTTATATTAGTTCAAATATGTAATGTAATTTCACATTTATAAAATAAACCCAACAGAATCATTGTAATTTAGAAACTGTATTACATTTTAATACAATTTAGCAAGAATAAACTATAGAAACATTAGTGTAAACTTCTTTTTAAAATACATAAAGAACTATGACAATTAAATGTTTAAACTATTTGTATAACATAACTTCTTGTTAAAAATGTCAATTGCCTTAAGAACTGACAAATTAGTTATATTACCAACGTGACTAAAATGATAAAAATTTGTTGCGCTGCGCTGCTCGATTTCTACTAATTTTCTAACCACATATTGTCAAACAAATGTTGATTGACTCCACATTATGTCGTTGTCACTTTTAAAATAATACACGATTAAAGGTATTGTTTGTGGGGAGTGTTTATCTATGTATAGTTTACGTGTGTCGCTGTACGTATAGTTTACGTGTGTCGCCGTTTACTTCCTGATTGAACTTTATACTAAAATTACCATTAGCTAGAGGCTTTAAACGTCATACTTGAAAATTGCAAAATAGTCACTCACTGATTGTGGTTTCCATTTGTTGTATTGTCAGTTCTTGGCAGTTGCCTTTCTTTATTAATATTATTAATTTGTGTCAGTTTCACTTGTAAAGTCATGTTCACCAATTACAGAGAGGGTATTAAATACGGTTCGTACATAAAAGACTCATAATGTTTCTGTGCAACAGCAAAGTTTATGTTGTGACTAAAGGTTGGGATTTCGTGCAATATGTTTCTGTCTTGGAGTAAACTTTAGACACCGAAATGCGTTGTTGATGAAAATGTTAATACTAATACAACGCAACAGCACTTTCTGGTCTGGGCTCTATTTGGTAACATAGTCTGCTGTTTTCGAGGTTTCACTAATTTCAATTATCATTTTAAATCAACTGTTATTGTTAGATTGTAAGAGTAAATAACAATAGCGATTGCATGGATGTAAATGTGATTTACAATGTGCAATCATCATGAACATTCATGAATTTGAAACTGTTGATACGTAATTGACCACATGCACTGTTAAACGTGTGTCCTGTAGTAACTCTTTTAAAACAGCTTTGTTAAATATGTTTTAACAAATTAATACAGAGTAGATTTGTAACAGCCTTGCTTACACATTGTACACTCACACATATGACTTTGTCTTGTCCTTCATCTGTGACACAAGCCACGTAGAACTAAAGTTATAAACTTTCAAGTAAATAAATGGGACCTACTCGTATTAGTTTTCCGTTCCACTTGTGTTCGTACAACCACTATAAAATGCCTTCTCTTTAGTGGAAACTATTAGTTATGTCATAGTATAACCATGTTGTAAGCTTTATATGTCTGCACACCAACAGTCGTCGTTGTGACTTTGATCGTGTCTGGGTTATGCAGACATATAAGACCAAGCTATTAAAAAGTTACAGAGTTTTACATGATAATACAGTGTTCAGACAAATTGGTTTCATTTTTCGCAAAAGTAATACTATTCTTGTGGGATTACTATGAATTGTTGTCTTGAAGCTTTTACTTTAAAAACATCTTGAAATTAAACATATTTTAATATGTTTGAATACTGAAGATGATATGGCGCAGATTTAGTTGGCAACATTTGTCCATTCATTTTCTTTTCTGTTTTGGATTATCTTGTTTAAAAACTATACATGTTCACACTTTTTGACTATCCAACTTTCATGAATGTTGTGTGTGACGGGTGCTACAGGTACAGTAGGACATGTCAACCCCAAATGTCGTCACTGAATATCAGTGATTCGTGTAACTGCCATACCTACATAGTCTTTGTGTTCAAGTAAATCTGTCTTGACAGATATGAATCAGTCTTTTTTTTATTCACGTTTTGTACGTGAAGTATGTTTGTCATGACGTAATTACTGGCCTGACCTCCGTTTTCTTTACGACGTCGTAAACCACACCACTGACTTTATGAAATTGGTCTAAAAATGCAGAAATTCGTTGTAAACTATGTACTTTTTTTGAAAAGTGCAAGTTTACAACCATTTTTTTTTCATTTGTGAACTAATTCGATTAACCCAGTGACATGGTTTACGACGTCGTAAAGTTATGACGTCTTTGTGAAACGGTGCCCTGATAATGAGTCCATATGTGAGACAATAACATTGTTTCAGTTGCTGAGAACTCGTATACCTTACTAATCTAAGGTTATATTCATTAACACATCGTTTAAAACGTTTTGTTACAATGCTTTTTAGTTAACCCACAAAATTCTAAGCTCATTATATGTGAACTCATTTAAGCCTCAATTGGCTTTAATAATGTCTTAAAAAGAGCTTCTGTAGGTATACTATTTATGCTGCCCATCAATGACAAATGTATAATACTAAAAGTCTACAAAATGTTCATGTCCCGTTTGTTAAACCCGCTTTAAAACACCCGACTTGATTTATCTATTTACAAATTGTCAGACATTGATATACTATTTTTAGGACAACACCATTATACCATGTCTCATTATGTACAAGTAAATGCTAAACACGGATTTCATCATTTTTAAAGCAATAATGTGATGTTTGTGTTTACTTTTGTGTTCTTTTTAAATACATTAGTTGTATATATTAAAAAATGCATTTAAGTGATTCTAGCGCTATTAATTTTATCAAATATGCATTCAGACTGGTTGTGCAAAGCTTTAATTGTCTTTTCTAAAATAACATGCTACATTGTGTTGTGTAAATTTATTTTACAACCGCTCTTATTTTTTTTTACACAAGTTTAAATGCATGGTTTCATGGGTTGTATAGCTTGTACACACTTAATTGTTGATACTTTTTTTTTATAAAAAGATGATAGTGAACAAAAAAAACCAATAAACTACTTATTAGGTCGTACACTACTTATTAACTTAGAAGATTAGGATTTAACGTCGGCGCTAATACGTTCTCTTTTATAGACACGGCGGCAAGGTTTATGTCAGGAGGTAAAACCTGCATCCCCAATGTGATTATGTGATACGAACTTCGGCTGGTACCTGCGAACCAAGAGTGTTATTTTGTTGCTCTGTCCTGTCTGCATGTTGAGAGATTTCAAATTCAGAGAATGACGCTTGGTCTGAAGTCCAGCAGTCTAACTGTCCCCCGTGCATTAACTGAAATAAATACTTTAAAAGGAAAAGGTAGAAGTGAACGTTTATATTACGTAATAAATTTCTATGCAAGTACCCAAGTGACAGTAGAAACGCTAATAACATTATTGAACAAGTGACGACATCGAGCATCTTCACTAAAATGTCGCATTCATTGCAAGACAATCATGTTAAATGTGCACGTATTTTGTACAACTATTGTTTTAACAAACTGCATGGATTGCAAGATGCACGTGTTCCTTGGGCTACTGTGTTATGATTTACACAGATTATGAATCGTGATATAACCGGGAATGTGGAATTGTTAGATAAAGTTTGGTGATAACTATTTCCCGTATTCTTAAGCTTCTTGTTGAACACATTAAAGCCGGATAAACTTAACCTTAATAATAAAGATATATTTTGAACCGACAAAAGCGTTGTATATAATAGATAACGCATTTTTAAAAAGGTGGGAGTTCAGTCAGTTTATCACACAAAAGTATTTTCATGAAGCAGACATTTATTTTTTGTATCCCCCCTTGGTACAAAAAGTAGAAACACGACGACGTGAAGTAATGAGCATGGCTAGCACATACGTTAAACTGAAAGCAAAAAACAATTGTAATAAGTTGGAGTCAAGTTGGGTTGTATTTTACACTTCTACAAGAAAACTGATCATCACCGGATAGCTAAGCTTAATTCTGAACAATTTCACGTCCTAAACCAACGTGTACTATTTTACAAGAAGAAAGAAAAGGAAACATATGCTGAAGAATGTTTGGTTTTTGGAAAAATATTTAACACAATGCAGTAATTATATTATTGTTTATTTAAACTTGTTATTAACAAATTACAGGCCAAATTGTCATTGTTGTTGAACGAGAGAATTATTTGTCATACTCAGCTTAAAATAGGGAGCGAGGTTGTTAACACAGTGGCTCATATATCAGTCAGTTTTATCAAGCCATGAGATTTATGTTCCTGAAAAAAAAACACCAACAAAACTCCTCATTCTGTGAGGACTTAATACCAATAAAACATTTACAATTTGGAAATGGCAAACACCACTTGAAACCATTTACTGTCTGAAGAAAAACAAAGGGTTTCTTTAAAAAGTGCACAGTTTACAGCGAATTGTACATTTATCAACCGAACAAATTAGTCCAGTAGCTAGTATAACACAAACCATTAACCATGTCCGCATTAACAAGCAACAACTTAGCATCTGCAGTATTAATTAGCTACTTTTAAATTACTCAATTTGTCAGGTAATTTGCACGATTTAATTAACTTTGTGTGTTTCTCAGAAATATGTCTAGTTTTTTTCTTTCTAGCTTTTGGCAAATGCAGGATCACGTGAGCGTTAACATCGATCAGTTATCAGCATTTTATGATACAATACGTCAATATGTGTCTTGAACGATTGCCACACAGTTCCGGAATACTTCCTCCCTGGGCTCCAGTTGGTAATGCGATCTTCTGCATGAGTAATTTAACTAGTGCCCTTAAAACAAAGTCTCTTACACTTCCAGTTTGTTCTTGAATATAGACTGGTAAACTTTGTATTATTTTCAATTAGATATTCATAATAACTGAGTCTACATGATTCAGTTTTAAAATGCGGAAAATGTCATAATCTGTGTGCATTCGATGAAACAACCGTTCTTACTTTTCTTTAGAAAAAGTTGGACACTTGTAAACAACAATCGTTAGTAACTTATGAATTGAGGGTACGGGTACGCTCCGTAGTGTTTTTTATGGTCTTTAAAGCCCCGGTCCCACTGCACTTACGGATGTAAAACGTAAAAGAATGTTGCCATCCGTTTGAAAACGCTATGCATCCGTTGTGTACTCGTTGCATACGTATTTTATACGTATTTTATACGCTCTATCCATCGAGCATCCGTCCACTGTGATTTCATACGCGCAAAAAGTTTTGAGCTGCACAAAACTTTTAGAACGGATGAACCTTCCGCCGTGTACGATGTACGCCGCGACATATACGAGCAACAAACGTTTTATGTCCGTTATCATCCGTTAAACGTCCGCTGTTTCCTCTTTACCTCTAGGCATCCTCGAAACTCACATCCGCTGCACGAAAATAGAAAGGATGTAAGCATACGCATCTTGTATATAAAGTATTCAAAACGGACAAAGCGTTTGTATCTGGGATGTATCTTGTATATTTAGGATGCATCCTATGTACATCCGCGTGGCATCCCCTTTGTTTCCGTTAGGCGTACGTGATGCATCCAATTCATCCGTTATGCATCCGCTCTTTCCGCTATGCGTCCGCTATGCAATTATCCTGGTAACCCCTTTGGAGCTGTGATCCACTTCCATCCGCTAGCCTTCCGATGAACATCCGTTTAACATCCCCAGTACATACTACCCACGTCCGTTCTTTTCTGTTCTGCTCTTCGCAAATTTTCACCAATTTTGTCCATTTGTGGAGCGGATGAAAACGGATGGAGCAAACCCCGAAAGTTTGCTCGTCCGCTGTGCCCTTTTTGCATACGTATTGTGTCCATTGGCCAGTGGGACCGGGCCTTTACTTAAGTGTGTAAGGATTTCGTGTGGGCGGTCCATAATTACGGATAAGTAAAAAATTGAGAAATTATAACGAATATGTCACCTTGTTGACAAATACACTTTTGTGTTGTAAGTTTGTGTTGGTTTTTTATTTTTTATTTGAAGAATCGTTAGTTCAGTGAATGGGTGAATATAATCCAACTTTGTTGTTTTATTAACCAAATATATATTCACAATATATATTCACAAACATCTGCACAGTGATGCCAAATTTGCAATTAAGAATATAATTTTGAAACCAGATGTGGTAAACATCATCCCTGGCTTTTCCTTTATATTCTCAACCTCTATCTGGTGTACTCCAACACAACTGTGATTTCCACAAAAATGCAGACGATATTGAACTTTCATACTTGGCGTCTCCAGCCATGTTCAGTGAGCCCAGTTGACTATTAAAACATGTAATGAGGACATCTTATTTTTGGTTAAACACTATTAAACTCATGTTAATCACAGATAAGACTAAAATATTGTTTGTTGGTTCTTCTATAACCCTACTATGCATTGAGAGATCCATAGCATTTGTCGATCATCCTTTCTCGAACGTGATCACATATCATTAAATTTGACATCTTTCTGAATGTGCCTGCAAAAACTTCTTTCGGTTCCATAACTTCACGAATTGATTATTGCAATTCTATGTCGACCTTCCTGCTGATGAACTTAATGGCTAATAATGAAATGACGCTGCTCGCAAGGCAAGAAAAAGAGACCATGTAACTCAACTTCTTAAAGAGCTTTACTGGCTGGCTGTTAAACATCGAAATTAAGGGATTTCCTCAAGTATCTAATTGATTTTTAAAATTAATAAGAATTACATAAACAGTAGGTACAACTATATAGATTGAATCAAATCAAAAAGTTCACATTTCTAAAAGTTTAACATTTTGGCCTCTTATCATTAAGAGCAATTGTGTATTTTACCAGTTATTGCTACGTATAGACAGTTACTTCCCATAAGGCCCGTTTTTGTCCAGATGAATCTATCAAAATGATGTGAACATGTACAGGACCATAGTGGCAAAGGTAGTTTTCATGTGCAACTGGTCACCTGCCATAATAATGCACATGTTTTCAACATACTTGTTAGCAGTCATTAAAACAAAATAACTTCTTTGATAGGCATTTTCTAGAAGTTGGCGTAATGAACAAATAAGGTGTTCTGTGGATATCAACTATTTTAATGCAATTTATGCGACGTTTCGGCGTAGATACTAAAACCGTTATCAAGCAAGTGATATACGGATTTGTGAAGGTACAGGTTATATACATGTTACATAATTTGTGTACAATGGTAAGGAACATTAGTTATTATGTATACTATAATACTATTGACTTCCTCTTCACCCAACCCTATATTACCCTTGACCTCTCTATTACAAAAAAACAAGTGTGTATTGATGAGAGCTCATGCCGAATAAGTTGACGTCCATAAAAATATCTAGACCCTGCAATTGTGTTGGTTATTTTGTTGTTTGATATTTCAAAAACACTTTCACTTTTAGCAGCATTTACATTGTGTTTCCACAAATTGCTACTATTCGTCAAACAGTACAGTATTGTTCTTTTTATCTCCATGCCATGTAAATATTGTTGTCAGCATGCATTGTCAACACAAATTAATCACAACATATTTTGTCTAAAATACAAAAAATGCAATGGCTTAAGGCTCTAAACAACAAACAATTCATTCCAAAACAACGCAAACAAAATTAGGGACACATTTTTCTCTTGACTTCAGGACAAATTCTGATCACAGTCTTATATTGTATACATAGCATATGTTGTTGAGCAAGTATTATAAAATCTGGTAAATTCATTGTTTGTCATTTGAACACTTGACCTGCGGGTATGGTTAACAAAGCATAAACTGTGCATTTTAAAAAAAAAGATTTGTAAATGTAACTACTCTCTTTTGTAATATTGTTGAACAGTTTTCTTCAGAGGATATCACACATGCTAGGATTACAGTGACTTACCATTTTGAAAATTACGGGTAAACCGCTTCCTACACAAAAGTTACAGTCACATAATCTTATCAATCATGCAAATACAATTACAATGCAAATGTTATTGTACCTTCACCTAGATTTATATATGTACCTTGATGATACATTCACAAAACCATCGGCAATGTCGTTACTAAAAGTATTAACATAATCACAGTTGGCAGTATTGGTATCATAAATCGTTCACAAAAGAAGAATCTATACTATTCATACACGTGCATCACTATGGACATAGATGCATGTTGTAGTATGTGTTGTTTTAATGTGTTATTTAAATTTCAGTGAGAATGACAATTTTTTATTGTTTTGTTAAATACACTAAGAAGTTGGTATATGTATAGCATGTAATAGTTTGGATTGCAGCTCCTTTAATTGTAAAGTACTACGTTTCTGGACTAGTCCTTGCTCATTTGTCAGGTGACGAAGGGACAAAGACCAGCTCATAAACATCGTGCTTTAAAATTAAAGGAGTTGTAACCCATTCTATTACATGTTGTGTTTTATTTCACATCTGAAAATAATGGAACAGAACCCTAGATTGCGACTTGTTTAAAATAGAAGTGTTCGTGCTGGGGTAATACAATATTTGACAACACTTGCTTCTATACATTCTCACCACAGCAGCCAATGTTGTCTTTAGCAATAAACAATCCAATAGCACCACACAATTCACTCATGTATAACCGCACTTTTTACACACAAAGTGTTTAAAGAAGATATAATTGTTTTCGAGCACAGCAATGTTTGATCTACAAATGACTATCTAACAATGTTTGGAATAGATTGCGGGTTGGCGTTGACATTTCTATAATGTAAAATAAGAACAGCCTGGCGTCATACACAGGGTAATTTAATTTAATATCAATTTCAATATAAAAAGTGAACAGATAATGAAACTGTACTTTCCCTGGGCGGAATATAGGGTTGTACTAAATTACGCCTTCTGCACGTTGTAAAATACACAAATAAAGGTCTGACCTTTTGCGCCTGAATCGTTTGTTGAAAACAAAAAGAAGTTGTGAAAGCCACGAAACAATACGTTGGACGTTAATGTGTTACAAGCAATATGTGTTTTATTATATGTGGGCTTTTCCATTTGAACATAACTTACTATGTTTCTTTAGATAGATCAGTTTACAACAATTTTAGTATGTTTAACCCGAACCTACAAAATTGGGAAATTTCTATCACACCAATGGACATCCGCTTAATAATTTTTATATTTTTTTCTAGTGCTATCGCAAATATTAACAGATAAAGTCACCAAACTAGACATATTTTGTTCACCGTATACTTTAACACCTCCCACCAAGTTATAAAATGGAACTGATAATGTTCCATAAGTGTGAGATATTAACTTCTGTAATTAATCCTAATCCGTCATATAGACTCCGTATCAAATGGAGCTAATGCAGTTACTTTAACAAAAGACAAGCATGTCCTGCTCTACCGATAGCACCTACCATACAATTATGCTTTTGGAATCAATCGTTTAAAGAAATTTCCATTTCAGAATTTGTAAAATACATTACTTCAGTAATAACATTTTACAAACTATTCATGCTATAAAGATAAAGCCGTGGTTAAAGAGCGAGTTTCACAAGCACCACTTTGTGTGATATAAGATATTTGGGTCATAAGCAAGATCAGTCAGAATGCCCTTCATTTCTACTAGTTGGAAATCGCGGTCAACATCACCGGGTTAATTGGTGTTGTTTACTAAAACCAATATGTTTTAAACTGTTCACTTACTAAAGACAAACTTTAAAAGTGCACGGTTTCACATAATATTAGACTTTTAATGGAAGCTATATGCATGACGGGTGCTACTAGTAGGGCAGGGCATGCTCACTCTTCGCGAACACCAGATGCCATCACTGAATTTCGGTG
>JAULCD010593893.1:0-10946 GCA_032361085.1 Calliostoma canaliculatum
GGAGAGGCACAATTTTTTTCTTAAAATCTGGATAATTACAATAGGGCTTAGCGCCTAAAGCGCAAAGCCCTAATAATCTTGATAATTACAATAGGGCTTTGCGTCTTAACGCAAAGCCCTAAAAATAATAATCCTGACAATTACAATAGGGTTCCAAATGAACTTGGAACCCTAATTAAACTTACTCAGTCACTGAAAAATCACCTGCTGCATTAGATCTAGATCTAGTCATTGGCGTCACCTCGGCTCGAAACTGTAGAGTCTAGCAACGTCCGTCCGACAGCCACGCTCGCTGTTGACAAATGAATGTCGTAGAGAAGAACTGTGGTATCCTTGAGAAGCCAAACTACTAAGTTTCTTCTGCCAACTGTGGACCAGACATCAGGGGTATCACAAGTGGACCCAAGACTTTTTATATGTTTAAAAAAAGGTTTCTATCTCAGTCGAGCCGCCGTCGGCCCACTGTGGGCTGACGTCAACAACGGGGAATCCATCGGCAAAAGTAGTCCTAAAAGCTAGCTATTTTTACCTCATAATTGAGACATGAGAGGCAACCAATCAAATTGTAGATTTTGCAAAACAAACTAATCGAATTGAAGCACGTGCGATAATTGTAACTGGTATTCGACTGTTTTTTAGTGTGAGAACACGACATGTAATGGGAGAAACATTGATAAAGTGGACAGTTTTTTCGCGTCAGTTAACTAGTTGTTTTATGAAAAAGGTTAAACACAAAAGAGTATTATTATTAATGTTAACATTCTGCTGTAACAATGCGAATGGGCTGGGTCAAAACCATTCAAAAGGTATGACGTGGTAAACTGTTAGGTTAATAAAATTAATTTCACTGTACGCACTGTCTGTACCTACTAATGATGTCCAGTTGTGAAAGATCTAAAGACACTCACTCACCCACTCACTCATTCGCCCACTCACTCACTCTCACTTTCCAAAGAAGAATTTACTTGTTTTGTTTTTTAAAGTCCACATTTTGTAACCATTTTAGGCAAATGTAAAACAAACCAATTGGCTCAGTGACATGGTTTACGAGGCCATATTTTATTTCAGCTTTGTGAAATTGAGCCTTGGAAAATGAGTAAAAATGTATTTTATTTTGGCGTGTAAAAACAGAGCTGGTGCCGAGTTCAAAATATTTTGACGTCTGACAAAAACAAAGCTTTAAATCCGACGAGTCTGAAAACCTATAAATGATTTATCTTGGATTTAAAACCTATTGGCTGCTCAAAATTAAGGTTTTACGCCATATTCCTGTTGAGACCTAACAACTCATCCAAAACACTATTCAAGGGACTATAATGCTGATCACAGCAGTATTAAACAAAATATTATTTATTTTAAGGGTACCCACTTTCAGGAAGCATGTACATAGGGTCAGAAATGTTAAAGAGTAAAAAGGTTTTTGATCCTTGATTTTGAAGGTATGCCACTTGTTTTAAATAGTGTTCTATTGAAAAGTAGAATTAACACCCCTTCCTTATACCAGACTCATAGCCTCTTAAAATTAAAAAAAGTCGCCAAATTTTGAATTTCTATTACCTATGGGTCTTAATCTTGATAAGGAGTCTTACCTGATTTTAAGTATTCCTTACAGTGACAACGAATGAATTATGTTTCTTTAAGAATTGCAAAATGAAAATATATTTCGTGTGAATTAATTTCAGATGGTGCTTGTGGAATCTCAAGGTAGTCAAGCTTCAGGTAGAGTTGTATAAAATCTTGAATTTAAAATAATAGAGAGAGTGTGTGGAGAAAGAAATGTATACAAAAGCCACTGATGCTAATGATGGGTGAACGTGAACCTTTTGTGAACTTTTGTAGTGTGTGTGGGTTATATTTTGATTTTATGACATGCTTGGCACAGAGTTGTCTATCTAAGATGAAGTCACCTCATTTACCGTGGCACTGCAGTGTTGAACTAAGGGGTGTTTTGTGGTGAATAGAACTGTATTTGTTGCAACTATAAATGAATATTTTTCTATTACTTAAAATAAGGTTCGATGACAACTCCCATTTGTGTTATTTGTGGATATTGGCCTGTTCACTTTTATATCACGTAAACAGTTTACGTTAATCGGGACATGAACAACAGTAAGAGTGGCAGTGTTCATCTAGGAGAGGTCACTCACCTTTATTGTCAAAATTACGCTATGGAACCAACAGGGTTTTCTTTGTCTGTCAACTACACTGCAAACAGAAAGTAAAAACATGTCACATCTGACAGGCAGCTTGGTAGCCAGTTCACATTTACACGTGCAGTTTACACAATAAGAGGCAGTGGATTTAATCATTTACTAATCGTCTTATAAAAAAAAGCAAAAGAAAAATGCCACACTTAACAGCAGCAGTCGGCAGAATATCAACATGCCAAATTGCGAGAACGTTTGGCTGCACTAGACAAACGATCATCTAACTCCTTCATTGTTTTAACAAAACTCGCCAGACATCTTACCGTCCAAGAAGCGAAAGATTGAGAGTAACAACCCCTGCGAAATACTAGTACCTGCGCACACTATATCTGCACAAAACTTTCTCACGTCAAAAGCATTGACAGCGTTAGGTCCCGCTGTCAACAGGAACACTGTTTTAAGTCGTCATCGTTCTGCTAGTATCCGGGCATATCAAACATTTCGTTAAATGGACCTTAACCCTTGAACATCGCTGCAACTGTCTAAGAAGAGTGAGCCACTTGCAACGTCGTGATTGGTCAAGAACCATCTTCAGGGTCGACAGCAGATTCAACCTGTTCCAAGCTGACGGTAGAGTGAGAATTAAAAGACGGAGGGGTGAGCGACAGGCTGCAGCATGTGATAAAGAAGTTGTCCCGTATAGCGGTGGCAGCATTATGGTTTGGGACGTAATCTTCGGTCATCAAAAGACAGATTAAGTCTTTCTGCATCAGACCCTTAAAGCACAGAGACATAGAGTTTATGTGTTGCAGCCAGTGGTGGTCCTCTTCTTCATACACAGGCAGCAGCAAGGAGTGATTTTCCAACAAGATAACGGAAGACCACACATGTACACAGCCAGGATTACTATAGACTTCCTAAACCGTCAAAACATCTAAGTTTTGCCTTGACTATTACGCTCCCCTGTCTTAGCACCCATTGAAAATGTATGGGACATTTTGGAAAAACAAGTTAGACGTCGTCCACAACAACCAGTCATCATACCAAGCTTGAACCGTCACTACAAGAAGAGTGGCTAGATATCCTAAAAGACGTCATCCGACGTCTCAGATTTTCAATGAGGTGTGTCTTTGCTTGTATTCCCTATAATTGGGGGTCACACTCGATACTGAATTCCCTTTTATGTGACTCATATGTAAGGATTGTCGTCTGCTCTGTACATGTACATTTTAAAATCTACCCTCCTCTGGACATTAACTGAAATAGAGAAGCGATGTGTCCAAATAAACACCCCAACTTCCACTATGGATATTAAGCATTTAAAACATTTAAAATAAATTCCTGTTTTCTTCATTAAACAAACTCGTCCCTAATGGCTGTAATATTGCCCAAGCGGCGCTAAACAATAACTCATTCATTAAAAAAGTATTGGGGTGTGTACATTTTATTGGACCCCGGTTTATATCTATATCGCTATTAGTATAGACATGTAAGTGAAGTAGTCTTGTCTCCCTCATTATATAACTGTATAATTATTTTTTTTAATAATTTCATCGCAAAAACTACATATTGATAGGATGTTGAGTTCACGTGCTATTGCGTTTATTTCCAGTGATCCTGAAAGACTATTCCAAGCCCACTAAGCACAACCAATGTTAGAATGCCCTATGCTTTTAAATTTATATTATACTTCTGTAACACAAACGGACTTGAGCAAATTTTTAAAATAAAATTGTAACAAAAAAGAACCAAAACAAAAACATCTTAACTTAACTTGTGCACAATAGCTTCCCTGTGTTCTTAAAGTACTTAGAAGTAAATATACACCTGTAACTTAGTTAAGCGCCACCATATTTATTTGAAAATTAAAGTTGCACAACCTTGGATTTGTTTATTGTTTAAAAGTTAAGTTTAAAGGTTAATAGTTTAAGGTTTAGATAAAGATGTTTAAGACAGTTGGCATGAAATTTAAAAAAAAAATTAGTTTCACTTTTTAAACACCTGAACTTTTTTACGGTACACCTGTCATCCTAGTGATCAACTTTATTGATCTTTAGTGATCAAGTTTATTGAAACTGAATAAGCTTTCTAAAGATGTAGATATATTTGACATATTTAACAAGAAGTTTCAGAGTTGCGGCTCTTGATCTAGAAACTTTAAAGGGTTGTAGCCCTTGATTTAAAAGGTTTAGAGTTTTAAACGTTTTTCATGCATCTAAGTTAAGGTAAGGTTTACCAGTTGACTAAGTGTAAAGTTTATAGGTTTAATAATTTAGGCTGTAGCTCACTAACAAACCAGATGTTGCGTTGGCTCAAACCATAACTACATCCGAAACTTTTTTTCAAAGAAATAATTTAACATTGCAGCCACTAAACATATTTTGTCATAACATGTAACATGAAACTTGTAAATGCAACTTGTAGATAATGTAACGATTTACAAATTTCTTTTGCAGTCTTGTGTGTTTATAATACCAACATTCATCAAAACCAAAAGTCATGTGACCTCCATAATCGTACATAGGTATCTTTTAATCTACATATTATTAAGATCGTTTTGATATAAGTTTCATTCGTTTTCATTATTAACTTTAAGAGGAGATAGATTTTAAACAAAATGCAAATTTTACTTTTTAAATGTTAATAACTTTTTTAATATTTACCTGGTAGCTTAGTAATTTCCTGACACTTTTAAAAAACCAAATAAATTGATTTTAACTGGTAGAAATATTTAAAATCAGATGACTAGTTTCAGAGTTATGACCCTTGACGCAAAAACTGTTCAGAGTTATTGCTCCTGATGTTTAAGATTTATATGTTTAATTGTTTAAGGGTTAAAGGTTTAAGTTTAAACGTTTACAACCTTTAAGGTGTGTAGGTTTCATAGTTTAAAGTTCAGATAGAGATGTTTAAGACAATTTTAAAGTTAAAGATGTTAAAGAAAATTTAGTTTTACTTTTTAAACGACCATAACTTGGTTGATTGTTCATCTGGCAGGTCAGTAATCACTTGAAAGTTTTTTGAAATTGAATAAGCTTTCTAATTATGTAGATAATAGTGACATAGAACGAGTAGTTTTAGAGTTATGGCACTTGACCTACAAACTTTAAAAAAAAAGTTGTAGCCTTTGATTTTGAAGGTTTGGAGGTTCAAACCTTTTTCAAGGCTCAAAGTTACGTTAAGGTCGACCAGTTGACCCAGATTAAGCTTTATAGGTTTAATAGATTGATCTGTAGGTCAAAAACAAAATTCGTCAGAATAATAAATGCAATAATAATCCGATCAGTAGCAAATAGGGTTCCAAGTGAACTTGGAACCCTAATTACTTTTGCTACACAACGGTTACTGAAATGGTTGCATCAAATTGAAATCAGTGCAATCCTTGAACAATGCCTTAAGAAGCCCAAAATACAGTTTATGTTAATATTTTGTGGATTCAAGTTGTGCACGAGTAACATGAGCCAAACGCTTCCTCATTCTCTGAATCAAACGTTAAACTTGACGTTGAGACAATATAGCCCACTTCTTATGCAAAGCAGCATGAAGTTCACGCAAATTTTGAACAGGTGAGTTTCTTTCTCAAACTTGACGGACTAAAATGTCCCAACGTGATCTATAGGATTCATATACGGACTTTGTGATGGCCAAAAAAATGTTAATTATTGTATTCTGATGTAAACAATCGCCGACAGTACGTGATCTAGCGTTGTCACCCATAAGTATTGGTCATGTGGCCAAGAATAGTTATCAAAATGGGGAATAACCGCTTTCTCCAAGATATCATGCTGATATGAGAAGTTTAATGAGAAAAATACACAACCTCACACCATTACGGACCCACCAACAAGGATGTTGCGTTTAGCCATGACTGTATTTGGCTGCCTTCAGAGACGTGTACGCCCGTCTACCATGTACAAAAGGAACTGGGTCTCATCAGAAAAATAAACCATCCTCCATGATCGAATGTTTCAGTTCTGACGTTGAGTTGACCACGCCAAAGGAGCTGGTCTGTGTTTCTGTGTTAACAGTGGATGATTGATTGGTTTTCTTTAAATTTATTATTTTATAGTATTAAATGTGAAAACGGCTAGCCATATTAACTCAGGATTAAAGAACCGTCACATCCATGCAAGACGTCTTTGGTGACGGGGTTTGTATCTTTTTTAATTGAATTAAAGTTTGATGTCGAAATAAGTGAAATCAAGTGTTTTTGTCTTGTTATCAACAGACAGATGCCAGGTACCTCTCCAAGATGAACTCAATTATTCTTAATGCCGTTCATTTCCGAACCAATGCCATTTGATTACGTGATATAAATCTGAACTGTTTATGCCATAAAGATGTGTGGAAAACTACATTATTACTTTGAAACAATTTTTTAGCTAAAACAACTCATAAGATCCCGTGTACTTATAGAACTTTAACATTTACAACCGTCATCTCAGGATATGAATACTTTTAAGCAACAAAAAAATGTTTTTGTCGTTGTTGTTGTTAAAACAGGCATCGTTCCACTCATCACAAGTTTAACAGTTTAACCTTGCACAGTCACAGTACATAAATGGTAGACATTTTTTTACCTAACACTCCATACAGTCAACTGTAACTGGTGAACACACTATTTTTAGTAAACAAGTTTCCATTCCAAGAAATGTTGTTGGTTAAAGGCATCTTAACGTTATCCTTTTGCCGTTAGAAATTATAAATGTGTAATGCAATAGAGCCCTTTAAAGGTTTGGGTTTTTTTAGAGAGCTCTTTAAAATTGAAACCTGATTATAAACTTTTACAACATTGTAATTGATACAGTTGTTTTGATCTCAGTTAATTAAAGTTTAATTAAACACCAATTTAAAGAATTATAGGCTTTGATCATGCAAGTAACTTTAAATATAAGAAGTATGGTCTCGTTGTAAAATAGGTCACGTATCATAAAACTTCATTGTGTCAAAATATCATTGTTATTAACTAAAATGCATAAAGATTCTGTACTGAAATTTGCCAGCAGTATCCGTACACGACTCCTGTTGATACATGGACGGGGTGCGATTGTGACCTTAAGTCTGGAAAAACTCAATATAGTATCTTTAAAATTCAGGATAATGTTTTAAGTGTTCCACTTTGTTGAATTTTTAAGACAATATATTGATTTTTTACGATAACAAACTTGTATACATCTTCTATTTAATATATATTTTGTTCTTTGTGTTAACAATTAAACAAAGCAAGTCAATTTATTTATGTCGACGTGTTTAAAAGCATGAGCACACCGTTTAGGATTGTATTCTTACTCCTTTATCAGGTAATGAAGATTAATATTTTACTCGGAAACGTTAACGTTGTGTTCATGCCAATAATACAAGTTGTCATCCATAAAGATCTAAGACTTCCACATTTTCAAATGCCTATCAACAGCGCAAACCAAGGTTTAAAAAGAACAAAATAATAAGTTCAGTTTACGTAACTTCTTCATGACACTTATAAACTTCTGAAAATAATCAATTGGAAACATACATATTTTTTACTGCTTGGTGCAGTTTGGCTTTATAGATCTGAATTATCACAATAACATTTTATTAAATATGCATGGAAGTAATAGTCATTTATGTCTTGTTCGGTGTAATTATGTAATTTAATTTTGAACATTCTGTAGTGGCTTATGAAGATTAAATTTTTATTAAATTTATCATGAAACATCGACTCCTGCAAGAGAAGATATTATTTATAAAACAATTCATATTTCAGGAGGTATTGCTATAATTGACTGATCATGGCAATAGAATTAAAGTCAGTACATTATTTTCAAAAGAATTGACTCTTGTCAAACTATACTAGCCACATAAAGAAACAGTGCATAAAATATAAATATAAGGGCCCACCGTCCATATATGAAATATAGGTTTGAATACAGAAATTATTGGAGACATTCAAACGCTCTTGCACGTGCCATTTGATATGACGTCATTGATGGGGGCCTGTGAACGTGCAATGTGTTACTGCACGTACATCCTGTTTATCTGCACACGGCATGTGCACCTCAAAACTTGCTGTCACTTTAGAAAGCATAATCTGTGGTCATTTAAAAAATCGAAACTTCTCAGGCGTAGACACAGGCATTTCACAAGCAAATCATGCAAAAATTAACAGCCGCACAACGTCATGAAGCCATTGGAATGATCCTAGCGGGAATGAGGCAACAACAGGAAACAACAGACATTTCCAATGCCATCGTAACATGGAGCGCCGTCTGCGTCGTCTTCCACATCCTCCAGATAACGGCCGTGATTTGGCACAGGATTCCCAAGGCCTTCCATGCCCATTTGGTGGACGCCATGCGTCGTCACTGCACTGCTGTATTTCACGTACAGGGTGGTCATACCCGTTATTGATTTTGTGACTTTATGGCTCGTATAGAATTGGGATGGTTAAACCTGATTTAACCCTCGCGTCTCCGAATATCCAATCCATTATCACTCCTTAAAAATAGTTTAAAACTGGTCAGTGTGCGGAGGAGTTGTAAACTTTTCTTAATGAGCGTTGGAAATAACTGACAACAAAAGACATTAAGGAAATTGACTGCCTAACGCGAAGACACGATATTATCATTGATTGTTATGCGTGTACACAACGCAGGTTTAACTTTTAGTATTGGCTTTATGACAGTTGGATTCCGTAATTAAAGATATTACCTAAGAATAGTGTAACAACGGACGCTAAAAAACTAAACACATCTTAACAAACACCACATTTATTACACTAGTATTTTGTTTGAAAGTATAATAGTGTTACTAAATGCATCTTAAACACATACAATTGTAATCATATATTTTCCAGATCATCACCAAGTAACATGTGAAGATAGTTTGGCTTCCTTATGTCCCAAACTTGTAATTGAAAAGGGATTCTGTAAATCAAGCAAAACCAATCACCAGTGCAGGAAATCATGCGGCCTCTGCAGTAAGTGTTGTTATTACATAGTACAGATGGTGCATCGATTTGACATTGATAACTCACCGTGTATGGACAGAAAATATATAACTATCAGATATCTATGATTGAAATGTGAAGGGTATTTTGTTGCAGGATCTGGACCCCTTCCTGTCACTCTGTCTGACATGACTGCTCCCTATACAACACCGACCCCATGTGCCGGCAGTATTGGTCCAGATGGTCAATGTCAAATTACATCACCAGATCCAGGTAGATAAACTGATGACTAGGGCTGCGTTTTACCCCAATTATTAAAAACATATCTTGTGATAAATTGTTAAAATGCTTCTGTCGTAAATATGTTTAACATTTACCCCAGCACAAGGTAGTTACAGTTTTCTGTCATAATAACATCAATTCAAATGGTTAATGTACCGTTCATGAAACAGTCACATCCCCGTACAACATCCCCATACAATAATAATACAACTGTGGACAAAACATTTATTTAACAAGCACACACAAAAGGCCTTTCATACACAATAAATTGCAACATTTCTCTACACACAAAAGGCCATTAAACTAAAATTTACAAGGACAAACAGGTTGACAATAAATAATTCACTACAAGGTCTCATAGATCCTGTCAACATCTGCCTGTTCCATTGAAATGTTTTTGTGCCACGATGTAGAGTGTCTAGTCTTGCCACACACAAGTGTCAGTATTGCCACACGTAAGGGAAAAACGTTCACCTCGATTCCAAACCTTCAGGATGACGTAACTGATATTACCGACGTCACAACTCTGATGTCAGAGTACCAGGCCGTTGCCTATCGACAAGGTTAACACTGAAATAATCAATGTTGTGATATTATATATCTATCTGGCGTGTACAACCAATCTCAGATAATATTATTTAAAACATCAACAACAATTACATACCAACCATAAACTTGACATAACACTGTTTCCTAGTCTTGCTCCAAGACTGTGGAATATTTATAGAACCTAGTAGACAGTTTATAAAATAAGCAAGTTTAGAAGCTACTACTTGGTCATCAGAAAAAGAAATACGTTTTTTTGAAAAAGTGAAAATTTTAAAAAAGTAGTTTATAAACTAAATGTTGTTATAACTGTTTCCATGTCACAAGATTGCAATTATACTATTTTTATAATATACATACAATTCAAAATTATACATATTTTGTACAATATTAAACATATCACAATACTTACGGCTCAAATAGCTGATGTGTAATGAATGCTATTATTTTAAACATTAAGTGTCACGTAGAGAAACAAACCATATACAGCACCCTAGTTCATGCTTAACAGCATAACATGTGGTTGTGTTCGTGAGACATGTTTTAACAACCTAGCCTGTATTGTTTGGAGACATATTTCACCCTCAGCACAGTGGACTATAAAATGTTGCTTTGCAACATAACACATTTTACGATAACAAGTAAAATTAATTCTTAACTCTACTCTGCAAAGTCACCGGTATTACAACATCTGCTCACATTGAGTTCATGATCATTAAATTCGGTACTTAAAAGGTATTAACTCAGTATGGTTCTTCACAGTCCGTTATTACACTGAACATATTGTAAAATACATTACATTTATTGAACTGGTATTTTGTCTGAAAGTATAATAGTGTTACTAAATGCATCTTAAACACATACAATTGTAATCATATATTTTGCAGATCATCACCAAGTAACATGTGAAGATAGTTTGGCTTCCTTATGTCACAAACTTGTAATTGAAAAGGGATTCTGTAAATCAAACAAAACCAATCACCAGTGCAGGAAATCATGCGGCCTCTGCAGTAAGTGTTGTTATTACATAGTACAGATGGTGCATC
>JAULCD010594004.1:0-13293 GCA_032361085.1 Calliostoma canaliculatum
AGGATATCTAAATCATTTATTTTGTAGAGCATGTGGTTTATTTTGCAAAACAATACTTTCTACTTTGATGAAACATATTATAAACAAATTAAAGGGACTGCTATGGGGACAAAGATGGCACCCACATATGCAACACTTGTGTTAGGTTATCTCGAAGATAAGCTTGCTGATGTTATCGGCAAAAATTATGGTCAAGATTTTAAACTATAATTTATCCACAACTGGAGAAGATGCTTTGTAGTTTAGCCATTTTCAGACAATTATCTAAAAATAGTTGAACAGTTGCTTAACAACATGGATAAAAACCTTTATATTTACTATGGAAACGGACTCAAGCAAAATAGCATTTCTTGATACAAAGGTTATAAAAATTGGTACAAGAGTAGAGATTGATATATATTACAAGTCCAAAGACACAAAACAGTATCTCACGTTTTCCTCCTCTCACCCAAGTCACAGCAAAAGAAGTTTATCTTATAACTCGGCACGCCGAATATTTACCATTGTCTTAAATAATCAGAGACTTCAGGACTTGGAAGGCTAATTACTATTAAGAGGATATCCAAAACCTTTGATTGACGATGGCATAAGAAAATCAATAGAGAGCGACAGAAAAGATTTATTAACGGCCAAAAAGAAACTTGACAAAAATGATAAAACAATTGCTTTCGTATCCACATATAACCCTCACAATCCGAATATGTTCCAGAATATCAAGAACAATTTAAGTATTTTGGAACAAGATCATAAAAAGAACAGCAAACGACAGAGTCCAAACTTTAAAAAAATATTTAAACGAAAACTCGTTTTGATTTTGAAAAAGAAATGGAGTGAAAAAATGTATAAAAAGTAATTGTGGAACTGTCCATACATACAGGAAGGTAACTCAGTAAGTTTTAAAACAAGGGGATTTTCGTTGTTCTATATAATCTGGACTGTTCAGCGAAAAACGTTCTGTACGTTATAACATACATGGGCTGTAAAACAGTATATCGGACAGACAGAATGTCTACGAGCTAAAGTTCGTGCGCACACGCAGCAGATAAACTATCAAGAGTTGCGGTGTATACCTTTAAGTACACACCTGGACATGTGCACGAGGAATGACATTGATATTTGCAATATTTCCTTTCTATAAAATGCCTGTTACAGACAAGTTAAAGAGAACTCTAAAATAAAATTATTTTATTAGCAAATACAAACCGGCACTGGATAGATAGCCGTTGCAATATAGTCAGTCAATTGTGAATCAAGGGTCTGAAAGTCAAAATCAATTTACAAATTACTAATAAAGGAATGAAAATGTTAAATATGACATCCATGGAATACTTTGCTTCAATAACGTAAACAATTTTGATGACGGCTTTACATCCCAACCTATTAAATTTTCTGTTAACTTAATTTGAATAGGAAACTGTTTTTCAGAACTCAATTCACACTTAGATTTCACATAGTTATTAACTTAATATTATTATTAAAATTTACTTGGTGTATTTGACATTTAAGCTCACGTGCTTCGTGGCAGAATTTTATATAGAGATATTCAGCAGTTTATTGACTGATTGTCGTTCTGAGGCCTGTTTCACAAAGCTACGTCAGCAATGGTCGGACTTAGTCAGCATTTTTTCCTGACAGTTGAACCCTTCCATTGAAACAAACAAAGAGTTGAAAAAGATTAAGGCCATGTTTCACAAAGCTCTCCTGAAGCTAAGATTACTTCACTTTCATCTTAGCGCTCTCGTTACGAAAGCGCTAAGATGAAAGTCAGACATTTAGTCTTACGATAGCTTTGTTGAATGGGGCCCCATGTTTTTGTAGCCTCTCTAACAAAGGCAAGTTGTGGCAGTTTCCAACAAGTGTTATTAAACGTTCCTTAAATATCTCGTGAATACTTCAATAGCTACAAACCCTACGTAATTGAAGCAGCACATTTTTTTCCTTCTTTTAATTTTCATTACTTTTCATTTTGACTAGTTTTGTTGTGACAGCTTGAATTGCGTGACAACACTACCTACAAATCCTGAACAAAACCTATCTATTTGCTTTTTTATTATATATTTTTGTGTTTTATCAAACTTTGAAAATATACATACTTAAATTAAAATTAAATTAAAATCCCCACAAAAATGTGTTTAACAGAAACCATTGAATACATCTTTACTGCATTAAACCAAAAACTTTTTATATTTGACTATTCTGTGCGTGTGTGTGTGCGTGTGTGTGTGTGTATGTGTCTGTGTGTGCGTGTGTGAGTGTGTCTGTCTGTATGTGTGTGTATGTGTGTGTGTGTGTATTTATGTATGTGTGTGTATTTGTGTATGTGTATGTGTGTGTGTATTTGTGTATGTGCATGTGTGTGTGTGTGTGTATTTGTGTATGTGTATGTGGGTGTGTGTATCTGTGTATGTGTGTGTGTGTATTTGTGTATGTGGGTGTGTGTATCTGTGTATGTGTGCGCGCGCGTGTGTGTGTCTCTGTGTGTGTCTCTGTGTGTGTCTGTGTGTGCGTGTGTGTGTCTGTGTGTGTGTGTTTGTGTGTGTTTATGTGTGTGTGTATTTGTGTATATGTGTGTGTCTGTGTGTGCGTGTGTCTGTGTGTGCATGTGTGTGTGTGTCTGTGTTTGTTTCTGTGTGTGCGTGTGTGTGTCTGTGTGTGTGTATATGTGTTTGTGTGTATTTGTGTATGTGTGTGTGTGTCTGTATGTGTGTGTGTACTTGTGTATGTGTGTGTGTCTGTCTGTGTGTGTGTGTCTGTATGTGTGTGTGTGTGCATGTGCGTGTGCGTGCGTGTGTGTGTGCGTGTGCGTGTGTGTGTGCGTGTGCGTGTGTGTGTGTGTGTGTGTTTTGAAGAGCCTTGTTTTTACAAGTGTTCAAATATGTTGTTTGTATTGGAAAAAGTGAGTCCTCGTTTTTATGTTGATGACATGAAACACTCATTCTCAGTAATGAGAGACTTTTAGGTGTCCCAGTTTCCTATTACAAAATTAAAAAACTTACAGCAAGTTTTGTCACTTGTTGCGATAGAGTATATCATGATACTGTTGTACAACAACAAAGTTCAATGAAATGATACTTTTTAAACATTTGGCAAGTCCCCAAAGTACAAAAACAATACCTACGTTACCTGTCGCCAGCTGGATATTCCTTATTAAACTTGGTATTACAGTCCCATATGTACCACCCCAGATATTCTTTTATGAAATAAGAAAACTTTAATGATCTGTGCTGCCAATGTATTACCTGTTATGGTTCTTGGATGTGATCATCTATACATATAATACAACCAGAAAATGTCGCCAGGGGTCATGATACATACGTGATGCAGTCCTAGTTGTAATGATTCCAAATTGTCATCTGCGTCAAATATGACAGATCCAGTCATTATATACACATCTACATCCACGTTTCAGTATTCAATCAAGGAAACAAACTTATGACGTCTTTAAGATGAGTTTTATTTTCCACATAAGAGCCAAGTAATGTGCGTGATTTTGTGTGTGATACATACGTTACCATAGCCTAGGTACAATAACTCAGGCCCACCTGATACTAAATATACTTCATATTCATCATTTTCTGCTCATGTGATAAACAACGAAGCGACTTGCAGATGAGTCTGTGCGACAGGGCAATGCATTTATTCGGGGTGCATTAGAATTCTTTAAATGGGCAAACCAATCAAACATAAGATGTCATATTTGTCTTTGTTTCAAAAGAAATCTGCAATTTAAAGCATGACAAAATGATGTCTAAAGGTGTCCCTGTTAAAGTAGGAAAAACACAATAAAGTTGCAGGCGGTTGGTAAAGTCAATTCTCAATCTCAGCTTATGGTAAGGGATACCAGCTGTTATTCTTTGTCAAATTCAGCCACCTGTTGCATCTGGAAAGTTTGGAGAGATATTCAAAATCGTCACAGAGAATAAAAACGGCGATCCTATCATATGACGATAAGAAATCAGTGTAGTATATATGTGATACATACGTTATGTTACCTACGTTATGTTGTGTGTTCTCATCATTACATTTGTGTTGTTTAGAATTGGTGTTTGTTTCTATTCCATGTTATAAGGACAATGTTTTTTTCATCAATGTTCACATTTAATGCTTTAAAAAACAAAACAAGAAAACAACTACTGTGTTCCTAAACAACGGGATTGTATCCTCTTTTTTCAAGGACATGCTTGGTCTTTTTTAATGGCGATTCTCAAATAAAGTTAGGGAGAACATGTTCAGTTTTGCTTCAAAGATTGTTAACTTTAACAACATGCATATCCCATAATGGGAAGTTTGTATTGTTATTCTTATGTATCATTCTTGAAATGTTCGTACATACGTTACGATTTGGAATGCAGATCTGTGTCCAGAATAACGAAAGTTTAACCTTGCTGACTACAATGTTATATTTGTCTCTGAAAGAATACAGGCAAAACCGCACATCTACACTATTTATGAAAATGAGTGATTGCTTATTAATTTTTAACTTTAAAGTGTTTCAGTGTGAGTTAATTTTTCTGATTTTGATTTCAATTTGTGCCTGTTAAACGCAGCGTCAAGTGCAAGGTAAAGAAATTGACTTCGCACTTTGACGTGATTTGAAATTCCAAACTGGATGTATGGATGTTACAAATAAAATGAGTCAACATTGGAAATCGTGTCTTTTATATTATTGTTATAATACAGTGTGTATTCTTCTGTCACGTATGTAACTATTCGAGTTTGTACAAATTCAAGGAGTTGTAATCGAATGAGGTTAAAAAAAAATCCAAAAACTTTATATGGTGAAAAATTTAGGAAATTTTCGTTCAGGTGTTCCCGCCAACATTACTAAAGAAATAAAGGTTTGCTGTTGAAGTTGACCTCGGGTCCATTTTACAGGCCAAATTGTCTCTCATTACTGAGAATGAGCGTTCAGCGCTCTCTCACATATGGAGTTCTCGTGGTCCGACTCGCCACAGATGGGGCAAACAGAAGGATTACTCCGATATGCTCAAAAGCCATATCTAAACTTTTGACATTTGTAGCATCACAGGGAATTAGAAACATAAATTTCTACCTGGATGTTACAATACTCAGCTTTGATAAATTTCGGAGGAGCAGAGAAACTACACTCAATCAAATAAATATTTGATGGGAGAGTGTTACCTCTATCCTTGAATGTGAAACGCGTTGCGCGAGTAACACCTTGGCTAGAGAGTTCATAAACCAACTCCTTCTTAATATTCGTTACCACTCGTGACCTGTCTTGAACAATGCCCATACGAGAAATCAGTGAACGGAAGCAATTGACGTGACCTTGACGGCCACTCCAGTTTAATGAGATGTACTGTTTTAGTGATTGATGTTTGGTGCTAACGTCAAGAAGCAGATAGCCAGAGCAGACTTTAGTTATGTTTTGGTGATACGGGCGATACCTTTGACACCCTTTTTGATATCAAAAGGATTCAGCTTGACTGACTCCCCACCACAACCACATCCTTCCATCACTAAACAAATCTAGACCATTTGTTGTTCATTGTAGACTCCTCATTTGATCATGGTAAAAATGTGTTTCATCAGTAGTGGTCTCAACCTATCCCGGAGTGCCAACAAGGGCGATGCCAAATGCCTGTAGGCTTCCAAAGACTGGCACCAGGGAGATGCCAAATGCCTGTAGGCTTCCAAAGACTGGCACCAGGGAGATGCCAAATGCCTGTAGGCTTCCAAAAGACTGGCACCAGGGATACATCACTGACATAATCTCAAACTTGCCTTCTTACTGTTAAAAGAAGAGAGCCGTAAATCGATTTGCGTGAAGAGTTTTTGAAACAGTGAAACAAATTAGCAAAAAGTCGAAAGAAGGGTTAAGACCAGCCGATTGATCAGCTACAGCCTAAAATGTGGATTGAATTTGGATCTGGACCCTAAGCTGACCAAGGCAATGTAGTCATGGATGCCAAGCAGAAGTAATCGACAAACATACGTGCTCTGTGGGGTCAAGCATTATCGTCTATGAAGACGGGGCTTGTATGAAGGGGGGTGGTTGTCAGAATAAGATGGTACTTTTGTCCCGTTAAATTATATATATAGATCATAATAACTCACAGTCGTAAGAAAAACATCCAAACATCACCAATGCACCACCTAGAATTTAAGTTTGTTTTTTTAAAGGTGATGGGTTAGCTTGTAAGGAATAGGTTGGAGGGGGGCTTGGGGTGAAGTTGTTTGCTGAGCTCTATCTAAGTTTTTAACAGGACCCAAAGGGCAATGTCGTTTGCAAATTTGGAAGTAATTATCTAACTAGTGTGGGGCTTAGTATCTTGTCCTGTGGAGTGCCATTTTCGAGTTGAAGATTGTAATATGTTTGGTTTGCGACAAAAAATGCCTGGAATGTAGATACTTATTTGAGCCCTTTATTTATAGTAACCCGTTGTGCCAGAACATGGCAAATGAAAAATACATACACATGGAACTTAATCAACCACCACCATCAGGGTTTTTTCAGATTGGTGTGGCAATGCCCAACCATTATGAATACATTGCTAAATTATAAATTATAGAATTGCTATTATTTTCTGGGAGTGCATCCCTTTGGCTAAAGACAAACACTTCAGTGAATACAATGTGCAACAGGTTACTTCTTTAACTGGTATATGAACGTCAACACTGATTTTACGTGAAAAACTACCCCTTTATAACTATTGATCTACAGAGTTCCAGAATGGTGAAAATGATCTTTTACCAGGTGGGAAATATTCTTTGACATCTTAAGTAAACAGGTATCAAACACACTGTCAATAACGGGTGTATCCACCACGTGACCGGATGACTGCTTCAACCATCCTCCTCATCCTCTTGATTCGCTCCAGCGGCAACTGCCGCCACCCATGGTGTACAGTATCTTCCAACCCGGCCAGATCTTGTACAGGTGGGTCCAGGGCTTGCACTCCGCGTACAATGTAACAAACATGTTCCAGTGGGTTGCGATCTTGGCTCATGGCAAGCCATGGGAGATTGGTTATCGCATTGTTCTGGAGAAAAGTCGTCACAAGTCGAGAACGTTGAGGTTGAGCGTTATCATCCACGAACACAGAAAGAGTAGCCAATGGATCATTGTCAAAATATGGCACAAGAACAGGCTGCAGAATCTCCCGGATATTGCGATCACCGTTGATATGGCCTTGTACAGTAACCAAATCAAGTTTACAGTCAGGAAAGATGTAACCCTAGACCATTATCATCCCTCCACCCAATGGGACTGATGCTTGGACGTTTTTTGCGGCATATGCTGTGTTTTTTTGCTCTTCAAACACTATGGCGTCCGTCTGCGACGTGTAGCAAAAACGACTCTCATCCGACCATGCACCTTCCTCCATGACGCATGATTCCAGGGACGTCAGGCTACACACCACTCGAAACGGGCTCTTTTATGGAGATTTGTCAAGGCTGGCCTCGTAATCACTCTTCTGGCCCTCAATTTAATCGTCTGTTAGGGAGGTGTTTAAGAACGCGACTAGTTGCAAACGGTTGACGTCAAACAAGGCGTGCTAGATCACGGCCTTTAACTGGAGACGTTTTCCGTGTCTGGCCTGATCGTGGTCGGTCCTTCACATGGTTGGTTTAGGGGTGTTTCTGAACAATGTTGAATGTTCAGTTGTCATCCAGTGGCCCTGCAGGACATCCCGGTGTTATGCATGCCAATAATTTGCCACATTCTTGCTTCAAAAAGTGTTCGTCGAAGCATGTTAAATGACAAGGTAATGACAAAATATTGGAATCTTTTATACATATTTCAGCAACAATAGTGCTTTTTAAGATACTCGCAGGGTATGTTCTTCACTTGCATGTTGGGGTGTGTTTGCGCGATTAGCAAACCTAACATTGTTGAGATAGAATACAGTTCATATACAACATACATCAATTATGTTATCTTTATTATTATGTACTTCAGTGGTACAAAAAAAAATGGGGATGCTTCATAAAGTTCCATGTGTATATTTCATGTACAGAACAAACATTGCTTGTAAATGTTAATCATAATGAAGGATAGAAAAATGTCTTCAAACTACAAGAATGCCATGTGAATGTTGTAGGCCTAAAATCAAAGTTCATACACTAATACCAGGTTTTGCGAAATGATCTCATATGCCGTAAGTGTTGACGTTCAGTTTGTGACGATATCCATCTTAGGTAAGTATATCTTTGCTGACGATATTGTTCCGACCTATGCCTGAACACCTGAACAATCCCGGTTTGTCATTTTATACTTCATCCTTTTAATATGTGATGATATGCTGCTGATTTAGTTTCAAGGTTCACTTCTATATACATGGCAAAATGCTGCTGTAGAATACTCAAGATGTTCATGAACGTGGTTAATAAAATTAAAATTAATTCTGCAGTCTTTCTACCTACCAATGCATATCCCCCGGGACATATTTTCAATAGATCAACGACAATACTTTTTTTTATGGTTGAGTAATACGCAATCATCATGATGCCAGTATTCAGTATTTTAGTTACATTATATATTTTACGAAGCACCAAATAGGGCTGACAAACTTTAATATCAACCAGTCAACACTAGATTATATCTTGTTTCACACTATCAGCAACCTTTACATTCCTTTGTTCACTAATGGCCACCAGTCCCGGCTCAACGGCCACGGTAACCGCCACCCTTTTGTACATAATTGCAGGTCAATCCAACTAAAGTACCTTTACGTTGCTGGCGTCCACTCGTTCCGGCTGAATCAACCGTTACATATTTGTAGAGTAATACTGAGATACCCTATATCCACATACTTTCCTTGAGTATCTAAAAAGGAAATCTGTAAGTTTGATATCAACCCTTTATTTAGTCTCTTATATTGTGGTTGTGTAAGGGTTTCGGTTCGACAAGAGTTGTACTTTATATCTTTCAAAGGCACCGTTCTAAATAATGCTCCCAGCCCTTATCCATTTGCTGTTCTACTGATCTTATTCAACATAATGCACAGCTCTTTGTGTTGGGCTATATTTAGTACAATGGACACGTGTGGTTGCACATATATTGCAGTACCCTGGTGGGATGATTAGAAACCCATCACTTTTAACACCCTCACCGGGTACAACAGTAACTACATTACTATTTAGTTCTAGTCCTACATTTATCTTCTGAGGATAGTACACGAGTTCACACAGGGCAATGTCTAGGTACCCAGTACTGTTATCTAAAAAACAGGGTACCTAAGGTCTGAACATAATGAAGGTTTATTTATCAACGATTACTACCTCAACATAAAGATTTAATAATAAGTGTAATAGAACTGCAAAGTACCCAGTTTATCCAAAGTACCTCAAGAGCACCCTACACCCAACCCGGAATAATGATACTAGCTCTAGAACTCTTTAGAACAGTGTCCTGGCATCTTTGAAGTACAGAGTTGTGGCTCATAATTACTGTAAACAGTGAAATCAGCATGGATGTCAGGGTCCATAGAAGGTACTACTTAACGACATCAATTGCACAACCAAAACAATCTTCCTCGAATACCTTCCTGCTGGATAAATCAGTAAGCTTTGTGAGACCGGGTGTTGAAAGATTGAGCAATTCAATCAGAACTTATGTATGGGCTGTTCTAGGATCACATGCTCAGATACGAACGAACATCATTGGCACTGGTACTGTATTTAATGCACAGAAGGATTATCTTGCAAACATAGAGGGACTTCTTTTCATCTGATGTAACTGAAAAATTGTTGAAAGCCGCATTAACCCCTAACTTACTCACACACTCTGATTTTCTGCAACAATGACTGTCTCGTTGTTATAGCCGAGCACCGTTCTCGTGCGCAATTGCATATTAGTAGGTGCTATGTACAGACCAAATACAAATACAAAGTTGACCTAGCACCGCCATATCATAATACATCTTGTGGAGGAACAGCTAGTGTGGCTCTATAAAACCTGCGAGTCTCAGCTGGTACTGACGAATCAAGGGTGATGGGAGCATTGTACCCTTTTTTTTGTTTGGTAGACAGTAAACAAAATTGGACCACTGAAGATAGTCATTGACAATTTATAAAGTTTGGAGGTTGTTGATCGTAAGATCTTAAGAACTGTAAACTGTAAGTTACCGGTCTGTATGGCAACTTTTGCTGACTTAATAGAGACAGCCAAGATATCGTTTAGAACCAGCTTTTCTTTTTAGGTTGTACCAGGAACCATTACCATGATATTTTGCTGCCCGCTGTCTTTTGAGTGATACAGTAGGGCATAAGAGTGTCTGGGAAGTGGTCCTTGTGGCCTTGGAATAGCAGCTCTTTTGCTTGGTCGTGAATTTTCTGTCTTGTGGCCAGGATGAGGTCACTCGGCTTCCAGGCTTTAACAAACCTATCCCATCCAAGACAGCCAGGATCAGCATTTTGCATATCACAATGGACCTTGTCTGGCTGCAGGTGGATAGCTTTTGAGCTTTGAGGGCTGAGGCTTTTGCTTGATCGATTTCAATATCCTTGTATTAGTTTGCGGCTTGTCGCAGCCAGTCTCACAAAGCAATTGGTGGTGGTTGACCCTGGTCGCCACAGCAGATGACTTGGACACCCCTGTGTTCAAGCCAGCCAAGAAAGAGCTTTTGTATGGGCTAGGGAACGGTACATGGTGCACGCCTCATTCCAGATGATGACGCATGAGATGTACTTCAAACCAATCATTCCTGGGGTCTGACCACTCCAGCGGAAGAAGCTGTGATAGATTTCGGCATTGACCCCTCTGGCACACAGCTCTTTGGCCAATCAATGTGTTAGTGTTAAGATTTTGGAGTATCTGACACTGAAAAGCTCAAATGCTCCTATGGTTTTGCCGATGCCTCCACCGCCATTGAAGTAGCTTAATTGGTGTCTGGCAAGTGGGTCGTTGTGGCATCGCGAAGTTGAGTCTGGCATGTCTTTTTGTTGTATTATGTATTTGGGCTTGGGGAGGTAGCCTGCATGTTTCATAGATATGTACAACTCTTCTACCTTGTTGCACCAGTGGGCTGGGGCCACAGGAGTAGGATACAGTTTTCCTATAAGATAACTGACACAACATTGCTCATTGCAGCCGCAGGCCTTAGGGTTCACGTACGTCTCGACCCCTCCGAGCTTATGAAGCGCTGTTTATGCTATGTATATGTATATGCTACCATTGGCACCCTGTCAGCATTGAGAGGAGGTTGATGTGGGGAATACTGGGATGAGAGCCATCGTAGTATGTGAAGATGTGGCCGATGAAGCACGCCATCAGTGCTACAACCAGGGTGACGCTTTGGCTGGGGTCTCTGACTAAGTAGTCGAGCTCTCCTTTGTCAATCACCAATCTCGGGTCATTATTTTTCTATCAGTCTTGCTGACCTGGGTGAATTTCCCCATTCTCAGGTGGCGCTGTGCTGATGGTGACACGCTATTTTTTTACTCTCTCGCTCAACCCAGAAATTAATGCAAAATGTCCAGCTCAAGAAGAAGTAATAAAGGCAGAAAAACCCCTGAACAACAAACTAACGTTTCCAGAAGGAAAACTGACGAGATTTCAACCGCTGAAACTACGATGGATGCAGACACGACACCCAGCATGATAGACACGTCGACGAGTAGAGACGCCATTACTCCGGACGAGGGAGCTTACTTGAAATTTTTTATAGCCTCGGCTTTAAAGGAGCAAACTTTACAAATTGTGAGTAGGATTGAGTCTATCAGTGTCGAAATAAAGGAGTTACATGACAAAACCTCCGATATTTTAGCGTCAGTTCAATATAATGCTGAGCAGATCGAATGCAACACGTCGGAGATTGACAAAATAAGAAAAGAGATGAAAGACATGAAAACGGATTTTGACAAGCGTCTCCTAACTCAGGAACTCTATTCACGTAAATCTAAGTTGCTTATTTATGGTGTACCAGATGAACGAGACACAGAGTCTGCATCCAGGGAGTTATTCCGGGACCTAGGTGTTGAGCAAGCAGACGACATTCAGTTGGTCGCTGTACACAGGCTGCCACGTAGGAGCACGGATTCAGCTAATTATCGAGCAACCATGCCTAAACCTATTGTTAAATTTGTGAAGTTCGAAGACAGGCAAAAAGTATTCAATGATTCCTTCAAATGATTAGCCTCCCTGAAGGAGAAAACGATTACGATTCGCACAGACCTCACAGTTGTGCTGAAAAAGAAGAGGGGTCTTCTTGCTAACCGAGCTTACTTCGGATACAGCAGAGGGGAATCGACATTTATATACAAATTCGGAAGAGTCCCAGCGATAGCTGGAGGACAATCGGAATTGACGAGACCCCATCATTCTCAGACTGGTATTAATACAATGTTTACAGGCAACAGGACATGCAATTTTGTGTATAACTAATAGTTTCTTTTTTTTCAACAAGTTTGAACTTACATGGACCACTAGATAAGTACACTCTTCTTCAAAGTGTTTTCAACCAAGTCAGTGTAAATCGGTCGGGGAAAAAAGAGATTAATATGGGCATCAAACATGTATCCAAATTAAAAAGAGCTTCTGTGGTGTTTACAAACATCCCCACGTGCGATTCTATTTTTAGAACAGATTTACTGCGGATCTGGCAGTCTGTCGCTCTTGTTGGGTGCGTGTTGGCTGCCGGTAAGTTATTTGGCTAATATTGTTTGACAAAGCCTACATTATGTATTAGTATGTGAATATATACATATGCATATATAATACATTTCACCGATAGTGGCCAACCTCTAAGGCCAATCGATAAGCGCAGCCTTTAAACTTACGATGTTTTTCCCTCGACTACACTCTCTGACCTTCACCTTGGCTATGTTATGATAAGCTGGTATGTTTATTCTATATTTATTTCTATACTGGGTTTGAGGATGGAGCAACAACGCCCCAAAGTTTTGTTTTAGTTTTGTAGATACCTTTAGTTTTTACTTTTTCAGACTGTATGTTTATTACTTTACGTTTCTTTACGTGTTTGCTCTTGTTCAATACTGAGTTACTTTAAAGACAAAACCTGTTCCATTATCTGAGAGTTTTACTACCTGACTATTCAGAAGAATCTTTGTTGTTGCTATGCATCCTGCTTTGAAAAATTTAATTCATGTGATTTTATTTTTGTAATACAAATAGAAATGCCATACAAATATAGATATATCTAAGAAAATTAGAATAATTTCCGCTAACTGTAGAGGTTTAGCTGACAAAAACAAAAGGAGAGAAGTAATGAACCTATATAAAAAAAATTACTCAATTATCTGTTTGCAAGATATTCATGTAGCAGAAGAAGATATAATAATAAAATATAATGAAAAATGAGTGGG
>JAULCD010594115.1:0-13289 GCA_032361085.1 Calliostoma canaliculatum
GAAGTTCAAAGAATTTGTTGGGAGATATTAAGATGCATGTATAAAAAAATAATACAAGCTAGAATCATATATTTTTATAATTTTAATACCATGAACTGTTACACAAACATTAACGAAAGCTTCAATGATAGTTTAAGATTTATAACACCTCCTTGCAAATTTCTACGAAGCTTTATTAAAAAAAATAAAGTTAAAAAACAACAACTCTATTTTAAAATGTGCGACAACTCTTTCTTTTCATTTGAATGTAAGATTTCAACGTCAGTGAATGCAAAGTGGACACACAAATTCACGTTCATTCATCCTGGAGTGTGTGAGCAGAATGTGTAGTCAGTTCTTCGTTGGTTCAATGTGTTCTTTGTTTAACATTCTTGTAATTGTTTTTTCTTTTAAGAATCTCTCGATTGAATATTCACTTGTCATATAAAAAGAACACTGTAGAAGTATATCATTCGATGCCAGAGCAATATGTGAACCAAAAATTCAGTCTATGAAATGTATTTTTAAAATTTACAATGTTTTAGCCAGATTTTTGTTTCTAAAGAATGGAATAGTAGATACAACACTTGATCATTTTATCTAGACTGTCCACAAGGCCTTATTGAAATATTCCTGTCATGATGCAGGACTGGAACAATACGATACTTTTAAAGTCTCCTTATTTGCTGGAAACAATGTAATTTTACAAACATAGGCGTACGGGCCACCTTTCCATTAAGAAATCAAGGGAGTTGTGTCAAGAAAAGGGTCGTTGCCCTAAAGTACAAGTATCACTTATTAGGGGGCGAATCCAAGAAGGGTAAGGTGTATTTGTAAGTATTGGATCATTTGTTCCCTATCACCTACCAAAATTGTTAATGCTGCCCCCAAAATCCAACGTTCAACATGTTGTTAGCTTCAAATTTTATTTTTCTGTATTAACACTTTATTTTAAACTCAAAGTGTATGTAAATACATCTTCAGAATTACCAGCTTCTTTTGTCTTAAATCATCAGTTGTTGGGACACAATTTTAACCACAGGAGACGCAACAACCACCTGACTTAACCCTCACCGTGCGGCTCTCGGAAATATCCGGGTCAGGCTAATAGCTTGACCCGGATATTTCCGTGAGCCGCGTGAACAGGAGTCGATGTTGAGTGTGGAACACGCCAATCAGGATAACTTCTCCAAAACTATGCCGCACGGCAAGGGTTAAACAAGATGAACCTTTAGTAGGTCAGTTCTACTCTTTCACTCTTTCAGGTATGTCGAGGCCAGAGTGTAACCGCTTCGTTGTGGTAACTGATGTTATATGATGTCATATGATTATGTATTAATTAGGTCATTGCTTTTCTAAAACGCCACGTCTTGTAATGTTTGAAACTTCTTTATGTTTACACATAACAGACAACCACGTGTGCCTAATTTAGCGTAATCAATTTTATTCAAAAGCAAATTTGATTATCATTTTACTTTGCTAAATTTGACATTGTGAAATTATATATCCCCCACAACACAGTCAAAGGTTTTGAAATTAGCATGGTTTTGCCATTTCAACTTTTGTAGTTCACTTTTCTATGCGGCCTAAGTGGTCCACTCGATGGCGATCCAAAATATCTTCAGTTGCAAAAGTGGCAAAAAATTCAAACGTTGTGGTTCACATTTCTATGTGGCTCAAGTGGTCAACTCGGTGACGTCCCAAAACAGCTTTAGTCGACAAAAGTGGCAAAATTTCAATGTTGTGTCAAGTTATTGCGATGAAAAGTTTAAAAAGCGTCATATCATGTAAGTGATCCAATAGTTTGTTACTTGATTTCAAGCAGTCAGACCACCACTAAGCAAAACCACGTCTGTCTTCATCAATCCACAAACTCAACTGCTAAATGGTATCTTTCGGACTAAATGTGTCGCACGTTCCTCTGAAAAATAATAGGCATGAGCTCAACCATCAAGCATAATGATTCAGAACCTGCTCTTGTTTATCAAATGTGTGTGAAAAGTACTCGCTGTCATTGTCTTGTCCTAACACTGAATTGCCGTATGTTCTCTATCCACCTCCACACCCAGTGTCTTTGTTGATGTGTCAACGTAACAGCGAATATCAAACTGTCCAAACCTGAGATACTGTTAACAGACATCTTGACCATTACAAAAAGATTCCGAGATAAATTCAGTTGTAAACGGGTCCTCTTTTAAAGTTATTGTCCAGGGTCTCGTTTTACAAAGACATCATAACTTTACGATGTCTTAAACCTGTTTTTCTTTGGAAAGTGCACAGTTCACAACTATTATTTTGCATTTGTAGACCAAATCCATGAACTCCGTGACATGTTTTTACTATGTCATAAAGTTATGACCTCTTCTTAAAATGGGGGCCTGTACTCCCAACAGTCTATATTTCTATATTCATTGTAACCCTGTCTGGCTGTTCCGTGTCATCAATTGGTCATCGTGGGGCAAAGACGGCCATATATTGGAGCAAAATGGGTATGTGTAGCTCCCAATGGCTCTTCCTCTCTCTCTAATGTAACCATGTCTGCCTGTTATTTGTCATCAATTGGTCATTGTGGGCTAGGTACAGCCATGCAATGGGGCATAATGAATATGTGTAGCTCACTACAATATCACAATGGCTCTCCCTGTAACCAGCTTGACATGACCAAAGTGATTTTGTGTCAACTGTTTTTTCCCAACATTTCTTTAATACCCAAACTGTTATACAAACATTATGCTGCACATGTACATTTTGAGTAATATCAGACTTCACTTGTAGCATGCTTCACTTATAGCATGCGTTAAAACCCTGCAAGAGTCACATTTGTGACAATTTAAACTTTAACATTGTTTCTTATGCATCTCAGTTGATTATTCTTTATGCATGTTGTCAAGTATGTGATAAGGTTTGCTTCAAGTAACGAATAGGTAAATCATCTAACTAGCTGCAAAAGTGGTCAAATTAAGGATGATCTTTAAGCCAGTATAACTCAATGTGCAAACTCTAAATCTGCTTTATTAAATAAATAAATTGCACAGTTTAAGTGTAACATAGTGATTAAATGAAAATAACAAATAATAGTTAATGGATGCTTATTTTTTTTTAAAAACTTTAGTTATATATTTGATACACTTTGATGATACCAATTAAAATTAGAGGGGTAAAAATACATAAAATGAAGTGCAATCTATCACGATACATTTGCATTTGCAAAAGGTATGAAATTGAACCATCATACCAGTCTTTTGACTTCAATTTCTTTTCAATTGCTATTTGCAGATACACAAATTTCACTCTAATTTTCTTGTATTTTAACATAATTTTAAAGAAAAGTTAAGACTTTTATTGTCATGATTTTGATCAGAGGTTGTAAAGTTTTGCTTTCAGAACCCTTAAATCTGTTTTAACTATGAAATGTGGCATGTTCATTAGAAATGGTCTTCTAAAACTAAGTATAAAAAGTAAAGTGTCATGCTGTCAAACTAAGCATGTGTGTAATCCAGAATTGTGTGGTGATTACAGACTGTTCCGAGACAACACGATTCATAACTAAACAATGATAGTGTGTGTCAAATCCCCCACTAAAATGTGACTGAGTATTTCTAAAAAAAATAAATTTAAAAATGAATACATCAGTAAATACAGTGTGAAGAAGTCCAGATGAAGTAGACTTCATTAAGAAAATAAGATACTTTGTACTTGCAGCTATCTTTGCAAAACAATTATTCTACAGCATGATAAGAAAATCATGTACATGTCACTCTGGGATGTCTGGGAAATATACATTTCACGGTGTCAGGGCCATTAAGAATGAAGGTCAATTTGTGCATAACATTGGTCCTTATTAACCCTTACCGTGCGGCTCACTGAAATATCCGGGTCAGGCGAGTAGCCTGACCCGGATATTTCCGTGAGCCGCACTATAAGGGTTAACAACAGTATTTGCTAAAAGAGCATTGTTCAGAGAATTTTCGCTTGCAGAGTGCACCTACTGAAGATCCCATGCAACAAGACTTGGGATTTTTATGACTAGAATTGGGCAAGGAGCATATATGACTAAAATGTTTAAATACTTTAGTACTTTCAAACCTAGCTAGAGTAATTTTTGCTGCATGCCAAGCATAGGATGTGGCAAAAAGTGTTTGTAGTATATGCAAACAGCATCATGGTCAAATCAACATGTATTTTATAGGGCTTGTTGTTTACTCTTTAAACTAGTGAGATGACAAATTGTTATCGTACTTGCACACATATACATGTACTTTGACCATTAAAACTGATCTGTTGTTCCAGATATTCCAGAAATAATCATTTTGTTATCATAAATATTTAAGTACAAAACAAAATACTGCATAATGTTGGAGTTCAAACTCGGTAAACAAAAAAGCTGAAAGCTCTTTAACGAAAGGTACTGGTACTGGAAGTGCCACTGCTACAAGAGGATTTTAGCTGCTTCTTCAGAGCTATGGTTCTAGTTGGCATACTTACCTCATTCATGTTTTCAACAAATGTCCTCTGCAGATTCATCTTTTCACAAAACAAAGTCTTCATTTAGCATGTTTATTGACAAGACATGGTACAGGGGAACATGATAATGCGACAATCAGCTGAAACATAATCTGGACCTTACACAATCATATTACACACATATACTTTCATCAGTATGATGTACTGGGACCAATGAATTCAGTTTACAAATGTCAAAATTGTTTTTAATTGTGCTCTTTCCAAAGAAAAACAAGTTTTTCTTCGGGAAGGGCACAGTTTAAAACAATTTTGGCATTTGTGGACCAAACACAGTTTGTCCAGTAACAAACAGCATTATCATTAAATGCCAAGATGAATGTCTTTCCTTCACATGATTCTTGCGTATATTTATTTCTCCAAACAAATGATGGAGGTACTACAAGTATAATGAATTATTACTTAAAAACAAGTCAGGTTACTTATTAAAGGGATAAGTTTGTAATGCCGTGAAGGAAAGTAAATTTACATGTCAAAGCAAAAGATTTAAAATATTTACAGGGCAATGAAATGCAACTCTAAAATATTACTGAAATAAAACTGGGAATTTTAAAAAAAACTCTGAAATTACCATGAAACAACAGTTGGAAATGTTCATAAAAAAAGGCAATAATGTAAAAATTACATAACCATCTTCAATGACAAGTTTCTTCATCCAAATTGTGTCCTTTCTTCATCTTCTTTCAGCATTGGCGATATTACAATTTTTAAAAGCAGACAGACAACTCCACAACACCAAACATGCTTTAATTCGAATGCAAATATGAAGCAAATATTTTGCTTCGGATATTCCATCCAAAACTTATTTTTAAAATATGTGTACAGCAACATAAGCATTACACTTCTTCTCTTGGCGTCTTTCATTTTCTTTATTGAGAAAAAACTTACACATTGACAAATTGATTTCATAATTAGCATTTGGGTACTGGAGCTAGACATTGAAATCTTCTATTCCATGCAGAGAAGCAGAGACAGATCAAACACATTGTGATCAAAATAAGAATTCAAATCTTAGGAAATAGCGAACACACAAGTCTTCAACCTTCTCAAGATTCCATCCAGTCTTTCATTCAATACACTAGACTCAAAAGTTTAGTTTACAATACCAAAATATTTGTAAACTGAACGCATTGACTTTAAATTATTGCAAACATAATGCAGACTCAAAATGGCTGGTCTTCCTGCATTGATCATACAAAGCATGTTCTTCAACTGTACAGCTCCACCATCTGCTTGTGAGGAGTTGACCCTTGCAGTATAGATACTCCCAGAGTCTCATCTCTTGCACCATCTGCCATAGCATTGGACAGATAACACTGAACACCATTCTCACTGAAATAGAAAAAGTTCAATGTCATGTTATCAGAATTGGATTTAGGAAATATAGGAGCCTTTTTTGGTGTGGAAGGGAATAGTGACTACCTTTTTTGGATAAAACTTATTTACATTGCGATAATCACAACAAAACCGATTTATTTTCAGCTGTCAAAATAAAATGATTACAATTCATTTACTCACCAAAAAGTTTTTTAGACAACCAAAATTTGTGGAATTGTAATTAATCATGAAGTATTATCAAACAAAGGTTCTTTCTTTACAAGAGAAAAAAAATCTTTTTGACCTTAAAGGAGGAACTTAAAAGTCTGGATTCTCGTTGTAAAAGTGTAATTACATTAGCCATGAGCTAATTTAGCGATAACCTTCCCCAAGCAATAACAGTGGTATAAACAACACATCAAAGAGTAGGAAATAAAACCTTATAACCCAAGTTTCCAATCTCTTCATAATGGCTCTGTGGCGGTTCCTTGCAATCAATTATTGCGGTGGCCAATGGTCTTGACACAAGCAGATAGAGGTATCAGCTTGAGGAGGATAAGCCCTCTACATCACAGAGCTACCCCCTCCACCTACCTACTTCCATGTGTAAACACGTGGATGAAATATTGGACCTGTTACTGGCTGGGAAACACCAACCTTCTTTCTAAGGAGCTGTCTCCAATCTCCTGGCTATAAATTCAAGTGGTCTTATTCCTTGTTCTTGTTGCAATCCTCATTGATTTTTTTTTTTTTTTTTAAATTTAAGAAAAACTTGTTTTAACCCTTTAAACACTTTAAGTGCTGAACCCAACACCTTTTAACTTCAATTTTCAAACTCCAACCTAAATGGGCTGTTGAAAACCTTTCCTGTAATAATTTGCGTAAAAGAGCTCCTGTAGGAGCTCTTTTACACAAATTATTACAAGAAAGGTTTACAACAGCACAGTTTTTAGTTATACTCATCCCAACTCCGCACTTTCAGGGTTAATATTTATATATTTATCCCTTGCTTATTTTTTTTTGTTGAGCTAATATACAATAATTGATGAAATGGGTACAGAAGAGTCTTTATATTAAATCTATTAGACTAACATTAATAAAAGTTTGCATGTCACGCATTTTTCAAAGCTTCCATATCCACACTATTACCTTTGTAGCATAAAAACTGGTAATATAAGATACAAACTGAATACATATCATACTTCCCTAAACTTAACTAACAAAATTTAAAACACTATATTAAATAATTAATAATTACAAACTATGACCCTTGTGGAATTTGATTAAAAGAGTTCCTACAGGAGCTCTTTTTAAAATAACAACCTTGAAGATAAATTTTCAAAATCCTTTTGGACATTGGACATTGGACATTGGACATCCAAATACTAAAACCATAAGAATGTTAAATAAAATTATCATATACAAACTAAATATGGCTAAAAACTTAATTAAAAATGTTTACTTCTATTCCCGTTAGCCGATTTTGTCAAGTTTCACACAATCCAGGCCCCCCGTTCCTTAAAGCGATCTCAGTGTTAATATGTGATTTTTGAAACATGTCCTGTGGAGTTGTTTCTTATCATAGGCTTACGGCTGTTGTAGCGTAAAGAAATTAATTTCAAACTGGTGCCAAATGGCATCGGTTCAAAAGCGATCTCTGTGCTACGACAGTCATAAGCCAATGTTATATTTTAGCACTTATGATCAACTTAGCCTAAGATCGCTTTGAGGAACAGAGCCCAGATGCACTTTAGCATCAGACTACATGTGTATGAAGCAAAGCAAGTGCCCAATTAAACAAAACCAAGTGTCCAACCAGCTCTTGACTGACTTAGTCCCTTCTAATTACATGTGAGAATAGAAGCCAATGGCAGAACACTCGAAGCTGACTTGCTGTTTGAAAAGATGTCTAATTTATAGAGGCCTGCTTCCACTGTTTCTTTAAGCACAGCGGTGTGCTGAGCTAGATAGGGCTATGTGTATACACTAAGTATGTAGCAATACCTATCACCCCATCTCACATCACATTAGGGTAATAGAAACCAATTTCAAGCCAATCTGCTTAGCTTTATGTTGATGCTGGTTGATTCAATGACTTGATCTGCAGATATGTAAATGATGAATTTACTCTGGAGCTTATACATCACTCACAAACAAATCTTCCATTTTTCATTTCACATTCTGCCAGAAAATGGCTTCAATCTCGTTTAATTGAGAGATTTATATGGGTGGTCTAGACTTGGCACTTGAATTTTTCCAATTTATTAAGCACAAAAGAGCATGCTGGAACTTATCAATCAACACATGAGCAAATGTAAGGCTGGCACAAGAACTGAAGTAATAATCAGTGGGAGAGGATAGAGCCTTGATTGTATCCCTGGTTTGCCAATTGCTTGGCTCGCCTATCTGATACCCCGAGACCGAGATGACAAATCTTCATGTAAATATTAATACTGTAGCTTAGTGGTAAAGCTTTTACACCCCCTTCCGTTCTTCCCACTGGCATCTTTATCTATATCATTGTTTACGCTAGGCAAGTGCTACATAGAAGTAACTCCACACCAACATTTTCAAATATTGTCTCCTAAAGTTGGTTTTTAGTAAGTGATAGCGGAGGATGGCTGAGTGACATGGAGTTATCTGTGCGAGCACTCAGTTGTATTCCCTGTGGGGAATATACAATGTGGGTGGTGGACCCCTCTCTGACATAAATGTTTAAACACAGACACACAACAAGATAGCCGCAACTTAAGACAGGCAATTTACACATTTAAACACTTTATATAAATAGACACAATATGTCACGTTTATGTAAATAATGATTATCAAGAGAAAATATGAGGGTGTTCTCCGAATGATGCTGGGTAGGAATGACGTCAAATTGGCTGAACATAAACTAGGTCAGATTATCTTTATTGAGATTAGTATACAACCGTGGAGGCGGCTTGTTAATTGCTGCACGGGATAAACAATCCCCTCTAATATGGAGACATTTTCACCACTCACTATCTCCCTCAGAGGAATATCGCAAAATATTCGTGTGATGCAATCTACGAGGACAGATGAGTCTGCGAGATGTAAATCTCGGCTATGAAATTATTCAACACATCTCTTCAAATTAACATGCTTCTTCTAAAACTATCACATTAATGGAAAATGGCTAAATTGCCACCCAAATTCTTGGAATTTGTTTTGTAAAAAACAAAACTTGGCGACTTTGAGAAGAATTTAACTTCATATCTCTGTACAACACAAGAATGTTAGAAAAATTGCTGTTGAAAGATAACATATAAATCTAAACTACATTTTTTTAAATAGCGATAACTGTCATGACATGGATAACATCAAAACAGCTTTCTGATTTAAATAAGTATTATATACTTGACCCAAACTGACATCCTTGTTAACCCTAAAAAAGCCAAATTAATTTATTTAAATCTGTAAATATCTTCAGCTGTTGAAACCTATCCTGTGATAATTTGTTTAAAAGAGATCCTGAAAGGAGCTCTTTTAAACAAATCATCACAGGATAGGTTTTTAACAGCTAAAGGTGTCACGGTTTTATATGTTACTAAAATCACTTCAGCGCAGTTAGTGTTAAGTGGATTCACACATGGTCCTGGTTATGCACTGGGTTTTTAATATTTATAATGAATTGTGTCTGAATCCAACAAATCCAGTTGCCGGTATTCAGAGTCAGGTTTTAGAAAAAAGGCTTATAAAAATTGTAGAGATTTTTCCCTACAGACTAAATGCTAGTTTAAAAGGTTTCAAACGCGATGGTTCGCCTGGCTCGGGGTGTGACTAACAATGTAGACAGAGAGACAGAATTTTTTATTCGTCTCCATTAACAACTGGACAGGCTGTCAGGTATATGCTTGTCTTCAGTATTGTGCCGTGATTAACACATATGCTAGCGCTATCATTCTATCTTATCTCTGCATGTAATTCACCAATGAGTCCGATTTAGAAATGTCAAAACCGTTGTTAAATAGGCATTTTTCAAAGTCAAAATGGTTCTAAACTTCACATTTCAATTAACAAGTTTTAGAATTGTTGTATATTGTATATTTTCTAATATACAAATGTCAAAATGTCTGTAAACTATACTTTCAAATTCGAAATATCAAAATCGTTGTGAATTGTACAGTTTGGGTTTTTAGGGGATTTGTTTTAAAAACAGGGTTTTTCCTTGAAAAATACACACATTACAACAATTTTGATATTTGTAATCTCAACCTTTTGGTCCAGTGCTAAATACATGATTAATGTAAACCGCACGCTTTGATTTACAAATGTCAAAATCGTTGTAAACTTTTCACTTTCCAAAGAAAAACATGTTTTTCTTTAGAAAGTGAAACGTTTACAACAATTTTGACATTTGTAGACTACATCCGTTGACCTAGTGCAAACCATTATCGAGCAACAGTTAGATGTTGGACTCAAATCACCAATATTCTTCTCTCTCCCAAACAGCCTTGTTCTGTCTGCCTCGCAAATACGTGGAGACCATTCGTGTTTACCCTGGGTGCAATTATCGGAATTATCACCTCTTTAGATATCAGCCGTACATCTCCCGTGTAAACATGTCTGTTGTGTTTGCTCACCTAATGAGTCATATACTTAGGACAGAAGTCACGCTCAGAATGCTCAAACTAGCCACGAGTGTTTATGGCTTGTTTCGCGGTCATAACGTTATGTGTTTAGGGGCCGATTAGCCGGGACATACGGCGGTTATGGGCAATCAGTTGTTAGCAATATCGCTATGTGGTCGTTTTTACATTGGTTTTATGAGTGAATAAAGTATTAGAGTTATTGTAAAGAATAAAATAATTGTGTTTGCAACAAACGTTTAGTAAAACGTACGCTGGAAATGTGGGTTTACAAATAGGAAGAGAAGGTTCAGCAATTTGGTTCCTATAAACCAAGGGTAGGTTTATCGATTTTGTGAATAGTTGCTGGAGAGTCGCACACGAGAGTTACGATTGTGTAAAGTTTTTCTTTTAAAAACAAAATCCTCACAATCCTCCTCGGTCATACATTATGATGGTCTTTGATTTATAATGTGACGTGTAAACTATAACTTCCTGGAAAGTGCACACCTTACAACGATTTTTTGGCATTTGTAGTCCAAATCCATTAACCGAGTGACATGGTTTAGCACGTCGTAAAGTTATGACGTCTTCGTAAAACAAGACCCTGGACAAGACCAATTAACGTGGGTGTCCTCAGTGCGTATTGCTTGTCAAGGACTGACTATCGATTAATTTCGACCATTAAAAGATAATAAAAATACAACAGCGCTCTCTGCTAAATAGTAAATTAATGATCCCAATTCACTATTACACATTGGTACTGTTCCGTATCAGATAGCACAAGCTATCACAGTCTGGCGTGACGGTTCAACATCATATCCTGCACTGAGACACTAGTTTCATTGTCTTCACCGTTCCCGAAGGATCCCAAAACTAGTTTGATTCGTGATATGTCAATATATTTGAATAACAAGTGGAAATTGTTTTCCTATAACACGCTGCATCAGCCCAGCATCAATATATAATGCTCTTTGATTCTTTTTTGTTCTTGTGTTACAGTTCGGCCGACAAATGTAAACTTTGCTCTTTAAGCGTCAAAGGTCACAGACAATGTAACGTTTTCAAGTCGTCAATTGCAGCTATGTGCATGTAATATACAACTCGGTCACTTGAAATAGCATTATGTATAGGTTGTGTCGATTTAAAGGTGAACTAGGTGGTGATGGATAAAACACAATTATTTTTTTTTACCATTTCACAAATGACACTTGTGCGGTTTTTAAATGGCAAAATGGTTATAAAATGTGCCCTTTCCAAAGAAAAACTTGTTTTTCTTTGGAAAGGGCACAGTTTATAACCATTTTGCCATTTAAAAACTAAACACAGTAACTCACTCTGAATTAAAAAATAGTTCTATCACATTAATAAATCGTTTGGAATCTTGATACTTATCACCATCTATTGATACACGGATACGTAACGATCCTTCTACGTTCGTGGTAAATATTATTGGTAAATATTGGCTAGACTCTAATGAGCAATCTGTCTATCTGTTCTCGTGTTTGCCCATAATAATTTACGAAGCATGTAAAAACGGGAGTACAACTGAGCGCGGCATTCTGGGAGAAGAACAAAGCCTTCATGCCACATTCCCCGGCTTTGTCAGAGAAATGTTTGCTGTCCCTGGAACAAATGCAAACGGAGAATCCTCATAAATTCACCCCCGAGGCACAGTGATTATGATTTTAATTATTTAGTCGTTCACCTGTCTGAGTCATGGCTTGGGGTTAACATGAGAAATCTAGTTCAACATTAGCTCTGATTAACAACACACAGTGTACAACCAGAGCCCTGTTCCCCAAAGCGATCTTAGGTTAAGTTGATCGTAAATGCTAAAACATAACATTGGCTTACGACTGTCGTAGCGCAGAGATCGCTTTGGAACCGGTGACATTCGGCACCGGCTCCAAATCGATTTTTGCGCTACGACAGTCGTAAGCCTATGATAAGAAACAAATCGACAGGGAGCTCGTTTTTGTAATTGTTTACGACCAACTTAACCTAAGATCCCTTTGAGGAACAAGGGTCAGCAAAACGCCGGCTATGTCAGAACAAAGCACAATAATGTTAAATATTGTCTTAACTCTGTGAGCGAGGGTGAACATTATATGCGGCTGAAACCTGTCCTGGTAATTTCTTTAAAAGAGCTCCTGTATGATCTTTTTTAACAAATCAAAACATATATACTTGCACTATCTACAGGAGACTTTATAAAATTATTTCACTGTATATTTAACAACTTTTTTCATCTTTTAAACAAATTAACAGAGGTTAGGTTTTTAACAACAAACGTCAGCTGTTTAAGCAATAACCACAGTGTGTGTTTTAAAAGCCTACAAAAACTCTTTCGACAATGTATCACAAAATAAATTCAAATCGCATGCAGTGTGTTTTTTATGCAACATAACACATGGTAGATTTGAATCTACCTTTTGGAGTTTTTTAAGACAAAATACCACAAGATTGATTTTTTTAAAAGCCTACGGGATGGTTTGGGTTTGTTTGTTTTTCAAATACCACAGGTTATGTTTCAAACATCCCCAAACAGATATTTTAAACAACTGTCTACATGATAAGGTTTTAACAACCCACGGGAGATGTTTTGAACAAACTTGCTCAGGATATTGTTTTGTTGATGGCCTACAGGAGCTCCGTTAACTAAATTACCACAAGTTAGACTTAACCGCCTCCAGGATTTATTTAAACAAATTACCAGATGATAGGTTTCCTTGGCCTACAGGAGCTCTTATAAACTAGTTGTCACAAAATAGGTTTCTGGCAGCACAAGGTGGTCAGAGAATTAAGTCCAACTAACTTCAAAGTTAGACTTCAGACCCCCGTTCCTTAAAGCCATATTAGTGTTAAGATGGCCGTAAG
>JAULCD010594226.1:0-13286 GCA_032361085.1 Calliostoma canaliculatum
CGATCTCCCCCCTCCTACCCCTCTCCCTACTGATCAGTTTTCTACAAAGCAATGTTTTGCTACCTACCTCGTCATGTGTTCATATGTCATATTTGTTATATTATTTGATTTTGACTGCGAGGAAAATTGTGAATGGTCATAATTCTGACAGTTTAGTATCGACTTTATTATTTCCATTTTCTGTTAACCAAATTTTGACAGCTAAACTTAGTAGCATTTCATATCAGCTTTCTACTGAGGTTTTTACATTAATGTTAGGCTATCCAAATAAGCCGATAATTCTAGTTTTAAAGCACCAAGGTAGTGCTAGGTTTGAAGAAATTTAAGAGTCTTCCTAACTATGGGCCTTCACAATTACTCGAAATATATAAAAAAACTACCATGTATCTGTCACTGTGAACCCGCCCCATTCTGATAGACAAAGTGTTACAGGAACAAAATGAAGTATAGACAAGACAGAGGACAGTAGCACTTTTGTGTGATATCTTTCATATTGCTACTCATGAATTGTGTGTACTGTTTGTTGAACCTTTATGTCTTACGAGCTTGTGTACTTCTTCTCTGTCCAAAGTGTAAAGCATTACTTTACCTTTGATCCAAACACTCATTTTATGTATGAGAAGACTGCGAGTCCTTGAAGGTACTTGAATAGTTAATTTCCTTAAAAGTTTAAGATGCAGTTAAATTTGTGTTGATTGTGAATTTAGTCCCTTTTTTTAAATTCTGATGACTTGTAAATTGGTATTCTTTTTTATATTCTCTTAAAGATAGCTTGAAATACTTTATTTCAAATCTTATTGTTAGCCACCTCGCATTATAACACTGGTCGGTAATTAATTACTCATGAACAGGTTTGTTATACCACAAATGTAATTTACTTAATGATTCTTTTGATTGACGGTTGGGTGATTGGTCTAACTGTGTATTGGTTTTTTTCACGACAGTAAACTTATTTTCAAGGTGTCAGCAATTACAGCTTACATGTCCGATATGTTTTGCTTTGCCATGTTTAAATAAAGCTTTAGTACCTATATCTTATCGACTTTGCGTGATACTGATAGAGAGGTAAGAGGTAAACTTGTCTCTTAGTGTACGTGGTTATTTGTTATTGTGGTTTACCTTGAATAAAACTGTGATAGCACTTGAAATCATTGTAAATGCATCTTCTGAATCGTGGAGGTTATTTAAGCCATATTAACTGTGTTTTAATCACCATGACCATAACACTTACTGGTAATGCTATTACATAATTATATAATCAGCAAAATTTAAAAAAAAAAAACTTATTACTTTTATTTGTTTAGGCTAAGTTGTTAAATTTAGTTGTAAAATACTAATCTAGGTTGTATGATCTTTTGAGAACACTTTGTCATCACAAAACAGTAATCGATCTCAAAACGTTGGCAAATACAGCTACAGTTAGACATCGCCATTGTGCAATACGGTTATGTTGATTATAGTGCAACGTATGTGGTGAGATGACTTAATGATGAACATGTCTACTCAGCCTATCTCAAATGTGTCCAAGGATTGAGTTTGGGGCTAAGCAGCGGCCAATCCAGGAGTTGAATACTGGCATTTCGTAGGACATTTTCTGTAAGAATTACAACATAGGACAAAGCAGTGTCCTGCTGGAACATCAAAATTAGCACTCGAATTGATCAATTGCAAAGTAATTTGGTGTGAAGCGCAGTTACACGCAAACAATTTATGACAGTTTGGGCTGTTATCCTTCCATTAAACATCTCCCTACTTGTTGAGGTTGCAGTGACACATTTTGTATAAAGAAGACGTGAGCATATTTCTTCATCTTCCCGATGTAATGTCATACTTTACACCCCTGGCCTTGATAAGAAATAAAGTTTGGGGGATCATCACGCATTAAGAAGAAGCAGTTAGTGTAATGGGAGTGACCAATACAACAACCTAACTTTAACTGGCGCTTTGCCCCCAAATAGCTCTGAAACATTATGTTATTTACATTTGTTGCAGACATGTATGCACTGTACTTTAGATAATATAAAGTGTAAAGCCATTTTGCAACGATCACTTATGGGTTTTATTTAGGCAGATCTGCACTTGCCTTTCAATTGTTGACACATTTTGTACTCTGCAATAAACACTAAAATTGTCAACAAATAACGAGCCATCAGTATTATAATTTGGGACCTTGACGAGACTATCGATTTTAATACTGCCGAGCATGACAGATAATATACTACCCTGTAGGACATGTTATGCAGTATTAAAATCGATAGTCTTGTCAAAGTCCTAAATGATAATACTGATGGCTCGCTATTTTTTGACAATTTTAGTGTCTTTTGCAGAGTACAAAACGTAAAAGAGAAGGGATAACATGAAGGGCGTGACCAGTCAATTGATCAGCTCGGGCCAAACCTGACCATCTGTCTAGTTGAAGTCGGGATCAAGGTGATGTGTTAAGTGATGCAGCACTGTGGCTGGGAAACTCCCTCAACGACCAGACTATCGTTCTCCTACTTGCCTACTGCAAACAGGCTGCCTCTTTTATTTTTTACGACAAGCAGAGGGACTAGGGCCCTAATCCCATCCCTACGGGGCTTATGGAATTGAATTTTTACACCTAAGATCTACCAATTTATTAAGTGTGATGGGTATACAATAAACAGGGTGTTGCTTAAACAGTTTTAATGTGTATACATTGCTTACGTCGATAAAGCTTCCTGACATTTCAATGCTTTTTTTATTTTTCAATAAATATTTGTATGAAAAAAAGGAAATAGAATATTGCTACTGTGTACAGATTATTATTTTAGCCTTTGTACAAGATGGTGGTTCAAGCAATTGTTAAGCGACTTAGCTTCGTGTGTTTGTGTGTCTTTATTTACAAGACAGAGAGTGTAAACACCAACAACGGTGTCAGTCCAATCGGTCCTATGATGTGTAAAGAACGCTGTGAGAGTTTTGCACAGTGCAAATCTCCTCGATATGTTGAGAAGTACCTGGCATGCTTTCTCAGCAACAACAACACATCTGCTAATGTCAGAGATATCCGACGTGATGGGGACACTAATGACAAGTACACTAATATGTTTTGGGCTATTAAGACGAGACTGAAAGGAGTAGTGACAGTCAAACTGTACAATGCAGATGTGGCAATTATTGACGGCCAACGAGAAAGACCAGGAAAAGCCACTGTCAAGCTACAGCGTGCATCTGAACAGTCCAATAGCAAGCTACATGATTCAATTGAACAGGTCACTGACAAGATTCAGAATACAACTGCTGTGCCACAAACATCTGAATCAAAACAAGGTATGTAAATATTGTTGTCAACCTATCTCAACGTTATAAGTTTTGGACCTGCACTTGTACGTTGGGCGTTTGGTGTAGAGGTAGGGTGACCTGTTTACGTATTGTTTTATTTAGCAAGTAGAAACATACCTCGCTTTTTGGTAGGTTGGGGATGTGGTTAGAAGAAAGGATACTGTTTTTGATTATTATGTAAGCCATATGGGTCAGCTCCGTATTACGTAAAAAAGGCAATGTCATCACTGTGAGTGAGTGTCTGAATGATTATGCAAAAACTGCAACAAACATGTCAAACGCACATGAACATAACCATTATCAACGTTTGTACTGTAGTCTGATGGTTGAGGGTGTTACTGGCTACAGTGCTGCATCAATTAACACACCACTTTGATCCCGACTTCAACTTAACAGGTGGTCAGGTTTGGCCCAAGCTAATCAACTGACTGGTCACGCCGAGCCATTGGTGTTAACCCTTATTTTTACTTTTTGCTATTACTCTTCTTTCTCAGTTTTGAAAAATTGTAGGCCAAAATTGGTTAACGGTTCTCTTCTTCTTAACACCAAGAAGGCGGTGGTTCTATGGCCAACCCTGTAGTGCATAACTATGGGAGTATATCAGTGCTGTATCCCTGGTGCCAGTCTGTCGGAAATCCACAGGCATTTGGCGCTGCCCTTGTTGGCACTTTGGTGGGTGGGGACCAGCACTGCTAAATTACATTTCCAACCATTATGGCTAAGTCAACTACAAAAGGGAAATGTACTCTAGCAGACTCCTTATTTTCGGATAAGGAGTCTAATATAAAAGAAAACAACGACAATAAAAACATTAACAACGACAACAACTGGCCACGTTTCTTGATATTGGAAGGAGGTACTGATAGTGGTGAGCCACTTAAGCTAAATCATTTCGCTATTGAAAAGGGTGTCAAGGGTATCGCTGGTACTGTTAAAAACATAACAAAACTCAGATCTTGCTCTCTTCTCATAGAAGCGCGCAAGAAACAACAGTCAATCTGTCTTCTAAATACACCTCAGTTAGCTGGAGTGGCCGTCAAGGTTACTTCCCAGCATTCATTGAATACTAGCAAGGTCATTGTCCCAAGTCCCAAGTCACAAGTCACAAGTCACAAGTATTAGCAGAGAGAAGGAGGAGGAGGAGTTGGCCGCTGAACTCTCCAGTCAATATGTGACTCGCGTAAAGCGTTTCTCATTGAAGGATGGAGGTACAACTCTCCTATCAAATACTTATTTGATGGAGTTTAGCTCTTTTGCTCCTCCTGCATCTCTCAAAGCTGCCTATTGTCGCATCCAGGTGGAACTTTATGTTCCTACTCCCCTGCGATGCTAGAAGTTTGGGCGTGGCTCTTAATAATGTCGGAGTAATCGTACAGTCTGCCACATCTGTGGTGAGTCTGACCACGAGAGCTCTGCACGTGAGAGAGCGCCGAAATACTCAAACTGCAAAGGTACTTACGTGGCTTCTTTGATGCAATGTCCAAGTTTTGTTTGTAAACAAAAAATCCTGAAACAAAAAACTGAAAGTTACATTTCATTTGCAGAGGCCCGTAATAGTGTCGCTGCACTTGACCGTTCATCTTATGCAGCAACTGCTGCTGCATCTCAACAATCTAAATCTACATCTACTTTTTTGGCTGCCTGTCAGACCAACTTTACCAATAAAACCAAGTGTGGCAAGCCACTCCGCCATACAAACGCCACCACCAACACCTTCTTTTTAATCAACCGAACAGGAATAAAAAAAAGGCCAAAACCAAGGCCTACAGACCAGTGCCAGACAAGGTCCCAAAAGGTCAAAGGGACCCTGTCAATCTTGTCAACAGGTTCGAGAGCCTTGAAATGGAGGAGAATTACGATGATTATCCTCCACCAGGCTCTCGTCCTCACTCACCAAAAAGACCCCATGGGTCTCCATTAAAGGGAGTAGGGTCTCGTGCAATCCCCCATGGCATCTTGAAATATTTGTTTGATTTTGGCTTACAAGGTCGCATGTCTTTTTTTTTAATAAACATTTCATATGATCGCCTTTCTGACTTTTATGACCACAGTCCCATAGGGGCAGTATATTATCGGTAACGCTATTCAGTATTACAATTAATAGTCTTGCTAAAGTCCTTAATGGTAATACTGATGGCTACCATACCTTCAGGCAATTCATAATTGTAAATCAGATTATTCCTTTATGAGTCATATTTCAACTATTCATGAATCACTTTGTCTTGCCCAATACAACATCATCTTTTGCTGGTTGCCAGGCCATATGGGCATCAGAGGCAACAATAAAGCCGACACAGCAGCTGAATCAGCCTTACATTTTAACCATATTTTATCTACTAAAGTTCCTTATGCAAACAGCAAACCAGCAATTAGAACATATTTTAAGCAGCGTTGGAAGTCCCTCTGAGACAAACAACAACAAAACAAACTTAAACAAGGATAGCCTGTTCTATGCTATAATTCTCTTTATCAATTTTCCCGCCACGAAGCTGCTGTATTACGACGTTGTCGTATTGGTCACTCTCATTACACTCACTGTTACTTTTTGAAAGGTGAAGATCCCCCAACCTGCATTCCCTGCCAGTGTCCACTTACAATCACTTTATAAATTACAAAATTTGAATCCTCTTTTTAGCCACGTTAGTGACACAACAATTGTATCATTTCTTAAGGAAATTAACATTTTTAATAACATATAATTTAACACACTTTCAAACATTTCCGTAGCTCGAGTAATTATCTCAATTTTCCACCTCTCCATAGTTAAATCTATACACGCCTTTAAAATTTCAAAAATATTAAACTTATAAATACTTAAACTGCCGATAATGGCTGTAATATTGGCCAAGCTGCGCTAAACAATAAATTACTTACTCACTCACTCGAACTGACAATTTGCCTACCCCCTATATTCTTGTGTTGCGTGTTGTCATACTTGTTATTAAAATTCGAATATCAGTGACAAGTTAATTTTTGAGAATATGCACAGGGTGTGATGTTTGAACATAAAAGACATGCTGTTCTCACAACCAAACTTTTCCATCAAGGCTATACAATATTTGGGTTGATCAGAGTATTTACGAAGTTTTATGGTAAACACACAGAGGCATTCATGATATATGACACATCGTAACATGACAACATAATGCGCGATTCTATTCCATATTTGACGTTCTTACAGAGTTTTCATGTCTATTTTCATGTCTATAATATTTCTAAATTGTCTACTTTTCTTTCAATGGTTATGTATATATGTGCATGTGACTGTATATATAGTAATGTATATGTGTGTATGTGTAGATATGCAGTGAACGCACATGTGTGTGTGTGTGTGTGTATATACACATGTATGTATCTTTGCATAATATTGCGCGAAAATAATCATAATTCATGTTTACTACGCCCAAACGCACCAACTTGTATTTTGGACCAAACATATCGCACAAACCCACCAATATGGCGGCCAACTTTCTAACTATTTATAAATATGCTGTTAAGGAGGATATCAGATGGCATGAGCACTAATTGATTTGTACAAGCATCCTGTCCAGCGAAACCCTGCTGTTTATGTATATTTTTAATGGTTCACAAAATCAATGAGAAAAACAGACTAAACTATGAATGCCAGCTTATTTTTATGCCAGGTACATTTTTCTGCTGGAAATGTAATTAATAATGACATGTCATGGCGGAAAACTCTGATATTTGCTATCCGTGCTCTTCGCGAACACCAGATGTCATCACTGAATTTCAGTGGTTTATGCACATAGCTTCTATATTTGTATTGCCTGAATGTCCAATGGAATCTGTCTTCACAAATAACGATTTTTATTATTCTCTGAAGTTGATATTTTTATTTACTCTGTTAGTCCTCAATGTTGGATTCAAAATCAACAGTATTAATTTTGAATGAAAAACAAATCAATATTAAGATACATACTGTCATCGTGTGAATAATTCAATTATGTCAGTGAAATATGGGCCTGAGATGCCCTAAACAACGACAATCATGTTCAGTTTGTTATACAGTTACTTTGCTCGAAACAGCAACGCATATTAAAATAAATTAATTCTACCCATCTGCAACTAAATTATTGATTATATAGATAATCGAACCCGAGTGTCTTCTGATATCAAACATATCAACACGAGTTGATACAAGTTAAAACTCCGAGGCTTGCCGAGAAGTTTTAAATTGTATCAGCGAGTGTTGATATATTTGATATCAGGAGACACTCGGATGAGATTATATTCATCATTCAAAATCAATCTAATGACATTATGACATTTTTGTTTGTGCTGCCATGAACCAGAATAATATTGTTGCACACTCATTGTGACGTCACAATGATGGGGCAATGGGTATAATGTCATGTCGAAGATATCGCTGCAATGTAATGACAGCATTTGTGACAATACCACCTAGGAGATATTGCTTGATCTTACAAAGCAATATATCCTGTGGGAGCTAGTTTTGGATGATAAAAATTAGTATACGACGCAGAAATTAGCACAAATACGTCAAAAACGACAAGCAGGCCAACAGACTAACTTTACTCGTGAAGACATTTTATGTTGGCGACAAGTATAAAATAAAAAAGTTTAAGTAATATATAAGTTCTAACAAATTGTATTGCGTGAATATTTGTCTTTGGTTAGAAGTGCAAAAACAATCATGTTGTTATTACATCTTATTTTTCTGTTGATCACATTTCTAGAATACATCATACGAACACCCAACTATATATTTCTGCTCAATGCGTCCAGTTTACACATCACAAAGCTCAGGTGGGAGATGGCAAGAAAAAACACAGCCGTTGAGTTTGATCAGGGTAAACTGTACTGGACATTTGGTAGAAGACTAGTGGCAGTAGGGAGCATTTTAATAAAGAAAGTTATCTTTGAACGTTATATTAATTTAAATGGTAAGATTATCAAAATATATTTTCTTTGATTTAATGTTGTTTGTGAAATAAAACAAAATATGATTTGAGGGACATGTGAAAGGGGTGGTGCATAATTAGGACTTTTTGTGGATTAAAACTTCTTTAATTAAATGATCACACTGATTTTCGGGGTATTGGCTTGCTCCTTCGTGAGGTAAATATGCAACAGGAATGTTGTGAACATACGTACAAATAAGTTGCATTCCATTAAAGTACTTACTTGTAAATACAAAGCTGTTAAGCACTGTTTACACTATCATATAAAGTGTAAAGCATGAGAAATAACGAATGCAATATTCCATATACTTGTTCCAGGCAGCTCTGCATTTAAAAAAACAATCGATTTATTGTATGTGGATTCACGAGCGCAAATAATATTCCTTAAAGTACGTCACTCAAGGGGTGTGTATTCTTTTGAAATGCAAGCTGGTCAAACGAAGAAGAAAAAGAAAATACTTCAAGATGCAATTTCTTTTGACCTTTTTAAAGAGAAAAGGTTAGTTGCATTCCGTGTATAAAATTCACACTACGTTTACAAACATAAAGCATATATACATTTGTGATGGTAATTTTGTTTGATAGTTGCGTAGGTGAAATAATCCGTTGTTGATCTTCAAGGTGAACAGATAACTCATATGCACATACATACACAGCAACAAAGGGGTAAACTTCATGGAAGCATGGTACGAAACTGAGAAAAAGAAGAGATGTAAAACAAATTTTGATTAAAAGAACAATCGTTTGGTCATTTAGAACAGAAGTTTTGTAACGGTATGAGCACTAACAGTGCATGAAAACGCAGAGTGAAATTAAAATGGAATTGCATCCAAAAGACATGTGTGTTTAAGGATCGTCAGTTTAAGATATTGGGGTGTGCCACCCGGTAAAAGCAGCTTACATAAAGTGGATCAGTGTCCCAGGAATCAGTAACGTGTGCTGCCACCATGTGCCCTAATAATTGCAGCCACTCTTCTTGGCATACCCCTAACCAGGTGCCTAAATTGTTCTATCGGTATCCGCTGCCACTTCTCGTGAAGAACTGCCTCGAGTTCCCTCGAGTTTTGTGAAGGAGAATTCCTTCTTTGTAGCCGACGGCCCATGATGTCCCAAACAAGATCGATGGGATTCACATCAGAAACATTGATTTCCAGGGAATTTGTGTCACAGCATTATTTGCCAGATGTTGGTTTACAGCACGTGGACGATAAGGTTGTGCATTGTCATCCTTGAACAAGGGTCTTGTGGCAAGTCTGTGGTCATCGAATTGATCAATAATTACAGGATCCAGAACCTCCTGAATGTAGCGAGCGCCTGTGAGTGAACCGTGTATAGTCACTAAATCCAGTCTACAGTCGTAAAAGAAGCCTTCCCAAACCATTACTGATCCCCCGCCAAATGGTACTCTTGGCAAAATGTTCCTAGGGGCAAGATGTGTATTCTTAGTCCTCCATACGCGGGCTCTCCATTCAACAACATGCAGGAGAAAACGACTTTCGTCGGTCCAGTGTATTCTCCTTCATGATCGTAGGTTCCACCTCTGCCTGTGCTGTCGCCATAACCTACGCTGACGCTTGTGGTGATTTGTGAGCTGTGGACGCCTGATGACCCTTCTGGCTCTTAATCCAGAAACTTTGAGGTGGTTTCAAACAGTCTGGTTGCTCAAGCAGCGATGAGATAACCAGGTCTGTTTCAGAAGGGTGCTTAAGCCAAAAGGCTAGCGTCTAACATGCCGTAGCAGGGCTCTATCCTCCTGTGGCATGGTAGCTTTTGGTCTTCCAGAACAGGGGAGGCCCTTTACATCATTTGTATAGTGGAACTGAACTCTTTTTGCAATTTTCGTGTAAGAAAGTCCTGCCCGATGAAATCCAATGATCCGCATTCTCGGAAATCCTCCTTCGTGCCATTGTCAATCAGAAGTGCAAAACAGTGGTAATGAAGTCGATACCGATCCTTAAATACCTTATGCTTGTGGTTGTTTGAAACTTTGGTGTGTGCAACACATGGGTGGCGAGATTCACGTGCATGTGGCTGCGTTCGTGAGATACATTTTCTAATTAGTAACACCATATGTTATCACCAATATACCACTCTTTGATTTGCCATCATGAGGACTGAAATTTGGTTCAAACATATACCGATTATTTATCTTTTATTTGGGGGTGCTTAACTTTTTTGCTGTGTATAGTTGTGATGTCAACACCATCATTGTCTCATAGTTGCCAGGTATATTGGTAGGTATAATGCTTGCATCACCAATGTGGTTATGGGATGCAGCGAAACTTGCGAGCTTCGGCTGGTATCTGCGAACCAAAAGTGTTCCTATGTCACAGCATAATAATTGCAAATAAGTGTAATTTTTGTTCGTTTTTGCACAGATGGATCATTATTCAATTACAACATGAAATACGGAAGCACTCCTATTTTGGCGATTTGAAAGGAAAGTGGAAGTATAATTCTGCCGAAAGCATAACGTGGTTTACGGAAGGTAATTAATTCAATATATCTATTCGATGAAAACAAAAATATTACAAAAGATATGCACTTAAAGCTTTAATATGTATATATTATAAAACTGTTACATTATCACATTTTCATATTTATTGGTTATATTGTATTTGCACAGGACATACAAAGACTATGTTCACATTTCAGGTGGAGCTGACTATTTCTATGTGTGTAGTAAACATCACATTCTTAAGGTCAGCCCAAATCAAAGTAAATCTTACTTAACGAGGACATTTGGATGCGCTGGCATTTTTAAACTTGGAAAAGTAATTTTCATCATGAAAAGAGAAGAGTAAGTAAACCTACCAAACTAATTTAGTATGGTAAAGGATCGAGTTAGTGAATATCATGTTGCTTAACTTTAAAAGAACACACCTAAAAGAACAAACAAAAAACAACAACACACGCCGACCAAAGTGATTTTTATTTTAACATTAAATGCTGGAAAAACTGACACTAATATGCTTTGCTACATCAATATTAGTGTGCATTAATGCCGTTTAAATGTCAACTTCTTTGCATATATCATATCATAACAAAACTAAAAAAAAATTGCATTTGATAATCTTGAATAATGCCTTATGATTATAAGTGTCCTTCACATAAGTGCAGATTTGAAATCAAATGGTTCATGCGATGTCATATTTTCAGAGGACACTTGTGGCAACTACAAAACGACACACTAAAACCTAGATGGAGGAACATGAAACGTGTTCTATACATACGCCCCTGAACAAAACTGATGAAATAAAGAAACGAAACATGCATTTCCTACTTGTCTTTTTTAACCCATACTGTGTGGCATAGTTATCGTAAACGGAGTGTCCTGCAACAATTAAGGACTTGACTATCCCAATTAGTGCATGTCTGCCAATGCGGCTTGCAGAAATATCCTGGTCAGGCTAATAGCCTGACCCTAATAATTCCGTGAGCCGCACGGTAAGGATTAAGTTATAAATGACTAACACATCTCACATAGAACCATTACACTTGTGATACTTTGTAGATTTTGTAATGATCAGTCCATTCACAATATGTTGTAAGTGTTTTGCAAACACACTAAATAGAGCACGTGATTTTCGTTATATAAATGGTTACATGGTGCCAATAAACTAGACATATACAGTAAGCAGTGTCAGTTTCCTGATGTTCAAATTAAACATATTCAAACATACTGAATGTTGATTTAATAAGGTTTAACAACGATTTTGAAACGTCTCCCATGTTAGTAACGACAATGTTGGATTTACACGTTGTAAGTTAAAACACAACATCGGAGCATAAACTTGCTTTTTGTGATCAATGGCAACAAATGTCACACTGGAGTAATTCATAAAAAAAGACTGTGTTACTGAAACCTTAGTCAACGTGCCATTAAAATTACTAATACCTTCACACATGTTAAAATAAACCGACCATCGTGGATATATTGCCTGAGACTTCAATTAGATTAAAACAGTTCTACCTACATTGATATTGGAGCACACACTTCAGCCAGAAACACGTTTTGGCACCAACTTAGAAAACAAGTCTGTTGAAGGCCTCATATATTTCATTTTTTTTATTGATTGATTGATTGAAATAGAGTTTTACCTGGCTTTCAGCAATATTTCAGCTATATCGCCATGTGGTGTACAAGAGGCACACCGAGGGAGTAACAAATAAGAAAAAGAAAGTGACAGAAAGAAAAGCTACAGCAAAAGATCCCCTAGCGTAAATTCACTTTGAGAAACGTAATACAAATTGATACTTGCGTTAACACGTTTTCCAGTAAAAAAATTAGTACGAATTTTGCTGTTGTATCAATCTTTAATACATAAAAATATTTATTCTTAAGTTATATTCAAGAGAACGTATGCTCTGCCAAAATAGGATGAAACAAACAAAAATAAAAAGGTGAAATATTTGAAATATCTATTGTGCTGAAAATCATACAAAACTAAAATGAATATGAATTTATTGTATGCGCATGCATCGGAAGTGATTTGTACTTGTAGAATAAAGTATGACTAAAATTAAAGAAAAGTTGGGGAAAGGCAAACTCGGGAAACAGGACCAGCATGCAACATGACGTTTTAGGTTATGAAAACGATAGGTGTTCTGACATCATAATTTTACAGCAAGTGAAAAGTGAAAACATGCTATGAATGACAAAAGCTTAACGAAAAAACGCCCTGTTCCTCAAAACGATTTCCAGCTTAGTTGATCGTAAGTGCTAAAAATATATAACATTTTATAACTTTTCCAAAACGTTCTCTGCGCTACGACAGTCTTGAGCCTATGATAAGAAACGACTCCACAAGACATTGTTTCAAATATCGCTTTACGATCATCTTAACACTAAGATCGATTTAAGGAACGGGGTCCTCAATTGTATCAGATAGACCTGCACCTGCGTTGACTTTGAGCTGTTAAGAATCTATCCTGGGTGCCGTTTTACAAAGACGTCAAATTTACGACGTCGTAAACTATGTCACCGGGTAAGTGGGTTTGGTACACAAATGCCCCAAATCGTTGTCAACTGTGCAT
>JAULCD010594336.1:0-13286 GCA_032361085.1 Calliostoma canaliculatum
GTTGTTATCATCATCATGTAGCTACAATGATAACACCTCACATAATATTCGACTTTTAATAAAAGCTATGTGCATGACGGGTGCTACTAGTAGGGCTCACTCTTCGCGAACACCAGATGCCATCACTGAATTTTTAGTGGTTCATGCACATAGCTTCTATATTTATATTACCAGAATGTCTAATAATTATAACCATAATCTGTTATAACATTAATCTGTTTTATCACTCGCCCGTTGTAGATACTACTGTTTAATAACTCTAAGTTGTTATTAAACAGATGCCATCACTGAATTTTAATGGTTCATACACAAAGCTTCTATATTTCACAAATAACGATTTTGATCATTCTCTGGAGTTGATATTTTTATTTAATAACACATTGTGCTGTCATTCTGTCAGAAGTACTTTCACTCAATCACTTGGTAATGTGGCTTTTTAAAATTCGATGATCAAATTATGTCTGCTCTATTCTAAATAAAAGAGACAAACCCAAACCGTTCATGATTGCACGTACGTGAATGACGTTTAAATAAAGAAGGTGTTAACTGTGGCTGCCATAAAATCTTCTATAAAATATTTGATTGTATTATAAACGTTTTAGGTAAGAGTTAAGTAACTTTTTGATGGCCTTGACATTGAGTGAAGGTGTCATGGCCGATGTGCGTTGTTACATATTTCATTTACCATGTTCAATGTAAGTACATTTTGTGATAAGATAAATATTGACCTATGTTCATTATACATTTAGAAAGATATTGTTTCATACAGACATTGCTTATATTTGGACATAACATCCTTAAGCCACTTAAACAAACTTGTGACGAGAATAAATTAGCGAGCGGCGATAAAATATTTCAAACTTTATTTAATTTGTAGCATAACTTAAGTCTAATCTAGAATTAAGGAGACTAATAGTAAATCTAATTCGTTATTTTTTTGTTACAGATGGCAATTGAAAAGTTGATGATATGAACATTTAAAGAATAAAACAACACCTCCTGTAACGATCTATGTATTGTATTCATACACTATTTCTAAGTTAAGTTTAAAAAAGCAAAAGTTCAAGCTATATCTATTTTTAAAAAGTCGAGTAAAAAAAACTACTAACCTCACTCCGGTGTAATACTATTGTTATGAAACTTGTGAAAAGTTATGGTAATCTGACGAGCGAAAGCTCGTCAGATACTAAAACTATTCGCTCGTTTCATAATAATAGCATGACACGGGAGCTCGTTTAGTATGCTATATATATTTTCTCATAATTTATCTCTGTGAAAGTCGCCGTTGATGGCTGTAATATTGCCCAAACAGCGCTAAACAATAACTCCCTCACTCACTCTCTGTGAAAGAACTAGCTTATTTTAATTCTACTTCTTGGGTTCAGATTAATTATAACAGGAGTATAGCTTGTCCTCTGATAAGACTAAGAAATTATAAGTTTACTGTTATGCTGCATATGCTGTTTCTACTTTTAATAAGATATCACATTTTTGAATTGGATAGTTGTGGAACTTCAAAAAGAAGAATGAATGTAGATATATGGGTCTGGTGTGGGTGAGTGTTTCGGTGGGTGGGTGTTCAAAGTAAGATTTTAATAAATAAAAAAAAATTAATCTAATTTTGTTTAAATGTTTGTACATGTGTTACCTTTAAGGTAGGATTTGAAGGTCGAGTAATGGTAACTGTTACAACGTTTACTTACCAGTTGTAGCTTCTGAAAAGTAACAAAAGACAAGAAATTAGACATGGCTTAGTAAAGGACATGCGATTGTTTTTCTTTTCTGTCATGTTTGAAATGAATTACAAGAAGATACTTATGAAATAAAACGCGACATTCAAAAGGACCTGATTGTTTACATGCTGTGAATGTGGCTTTTTGTAACAAAGGTTTGCAGAAGTGTATGTGCCAGAACTATTTATTACTGTATGTACACAAAGACTTATGTTTGTTTTCATTTTTAATTGTTAGTTGTTAGCATAAACAAAAGAAATACTTCACAGTTACAGAGACTAAATCTTAGGGATAATACATTTTACACTAATCTATTACTAGCTGCTCGAGATTTTAATAAGGAAATGGTAATGTGGACAATACTGGAACAGTAAGCTAGTGTTAAGTGGGACAATACGATGCTGTTCAGTTCTCGACATTTTAAAACATCACTTGCTGAAGTCGACTAAAATGGATGAGCAATTTTTTAAGGCATTAGTATATTATAAGACATGAGTTCGTTAATTTAATGTCGACTTCTTCATTTTCTGCATACATTTATTTATGCATCGTGTTTTAAAACCTTCACATTATATATTATATAAATCTGGAACTTCATTAAGTGCCACCCATATTTATATGAATGAGTCAACCTTGTTGTAACCTACCCAACAATTCCTTTTACATACGTGTGTCCAGTGTTGGTCACTGCTTAAAAGCGACAATAATCACAAAGCAAACATGAGTTTGTAGCATAATGATGAAGTTAACTTTCAAATGGTGACATTTTAGAAAAATACGTAATTTGCACCAGAAACAAAGTGAAAATTACTTTGGTCACGCAGCAGTTACTCAAACGCTTGCATCAAACTTGAGTCAGTGCTTCCTCATTCCTTGAATGAAACGTTGAACTTGACGTTGAGGTATTCTAGCCCACTCCTACATTTTGGACAGGTCAATCTCTTTTCGAACTTGGCGGCCTAAAATGTCCCAAAGATGCTCTATGGGATTGATATGAGGACTTTAGTAAGTTCAACGTTTGGTCCATCTTATTCTAGTCATGTGCAGAAAATAAAAATATCAACTCCAGAGATTAACCCTTACCGTGCGGCTCACGGAAATATCCGGATCAGGCTATTAACATGGACAGATGGACAGCAATACGTGAAGCACTAATTGGAATAGGTTAAAACCTTACAAATTCTGGGACCCACAACTCAGGATAACTTCGTACTTCCTTACGAACGGTAAGGTCTGATTAAATGCATTATCTGTCGAGCAGATTTTTTAGACATTTTGGCAATACAAGTATACAAGCCATATGTTTGAATCACCGACATTTAATGATGCCATCTGGAGTTTGCGAAATATAAGCATGTCCTGCCCTACTAGTAGCACCTGCCATACATCCAGCGTTTATAAAGGTTCAAAATGAGGTTTTATCTTTAATTTTCGTTTCAAAAGTATAAAACACATGTTGACTTTTAGTTCTCACAATGTGAGCAGTTTAAACCATAGGAACTAACCATCTGGACAACTTTTTTTATACGGAGTTATACGCATAACGAGAATAATTCTCTGTCATTCCAGCTTAATTTTCTTTACATACATTTAAATGGGCTGTTTTTCTAAGGATCAATACTGACAAGTAATCATACACCTAACCCTCCTACCACAAAGCTAGTAAAACTTTACAATATTTAAAAATGTAGTTATAAGTTGAAATATATTTGTTTATATCGCTATGAATTATATCATCTATTCTCAATAAGGAGGCCCAAATAGAGATTCAAAAGTTCATATATTGTTTTTCAATAAACTAGTAATGTAGCATTGTTATAAGAATGGTCCATATATATTCTTTGAGGGACATTTAGAAATGGTGGTACGTTTTGGGGCATATGTTTGCTCCTTCATCAGGTGAATGAAGTAGCAAGCATATTCCCCGAAACGTCGAAAACTTACGAACAAACCAAAAGTTGACATCTAAGAAATCTTGAACTATGTCCATGTATAGTCTGTATAAGATGCAATATTCAGAACTCGGCATTAAACTGTTTTAAATATAGACTGTCAAGTTACAAGACCCTGTATTTAAATAATTTCGTCTACGTTAGCGCGACGCTGGGGACTTAAGTTGTGTGATAAGAACAGAATGTATTTAGAAACACGTTTAAAACAACTTTATTTCAAACACAAACATATATGGTATGTAATTGGAGAGTGGTTTCTCACATTTTCACAGAATGCCTGTGATGCTGACCTGAATATGTAATGCACGAAAACATGTCATGAGCTTATACTAAAACACGTGTTGAACAAAACGCATAACAACTCAATGCGGACAATTAATTTCAAATTAAAGGTGTAATTTATTAAGCAAGGTGAACATGAATCCACTAAAACACAGCTCACCAAGTGTGAAGTGAAATATAACATATAGTTATGATTGTCACTATCTAAATGGCATAAAAATCATTGCTATCAACTTTGGGAGCTGTGCCAATTTAACCTATTAGAAGGGTACTGAGCGTAGCTTTATCTTCAGTACAGGGTGTGGAACTTCGTTGTTTTGTCGAAGTCTTCGTTGCAGAGTAATTAAGGCGTTGGGACGCTCAGTGCTGGCGATTTGGTGCCTGACTCTGATAGCATGCTGCACGTGCAAATACGGGTTCCGAATCATGATACTGATGGGTATAAAAGCCAGCAGTCCTGTTGTGATCTATTCTCCGAATTTCTGTATATGCGACTCTAAAGATGCCACGACTAAACGAAAAAACAGAACCATTGGACACTTGGAAGCTGGCGAAAGCCAGTCATCAGTTGCCAAACATTTAAACGTGAGGCAGGGTACGATTTCCCGTCTCTGGCAGCGCTACACAACTACGCAGCACAACTCGAGCAGATATTGTCCTAAGAGTGGGAGACCAAGGATGACAACTCCAACTCAAGATCGCTTCATCCGGGTGTTTCATTTATGATATCGGACCATCACTGCAGCGTACACGGCCGACAATGTTCCTCTGCTACATAGAGTCTCTTCACAAACCATCAGAAATCGCTTAAGAGAGCATGGAATCCGACCAATGCGACCACATACAGGACCTGTTCTGCGACACCACCATCTTCGTCCACGTCTTCAATGGAGCCGGAACGTTCGGCCATGGACCCTCTTAAACTGGAGGAGGATGTGGTTCAGCGACGAGTCGCGTTTATGTTGTATCGACATGATGACGGGATGCGGGTTTAAAACCGTCGAAATGAAAGATATGCTCGACAGTGTGTTCGTGACAGACACGGCGGCAGAAGTGTAACGATGTGGGCAGGCATATTTGTGAATAAGCTGGTGTATGTCCAAGATAATGTGAATGCTGTGCGCTATCGTGATGAATTCTTGGAACATTATGTTAATCCCACAATTGACGTCAGATGAGATACCTTCCAGCATGACAACGCAAGACCGCATACAGCACGCATTACAACAGATTTCCTTGTGAACAACAATATTACTTCAATGGACTTCAACATCCCTGGATCTTAACCCAATTGAACATTTGTGGGACCAATTGGATAAACGTGTACAACGCCGAAAGCCGTCACCACAGACACGTCAACAGCTAGTCGATTCGTTGCAGGATGAGTGAAAAAGAATCCCCGGAACGGCGGATACGACGCCTTATACAGTCTATGCAGAGGCGATGATTGATGCTCGTGGTGGTCACACCAGATACTGACTTTGTTACCGTGCGATCAAAAACAGAGACTTTCAATACCACTTTGAATGACTGTATGGTTTTTTTATGCACATGTCCCAATACCGGTGTGAATTTGTATTGCTCCATTATCATTACTTTTTGTGTAACTTAAGTTCATAAAGCATCTCTGATAACACTGAATTCCCCCCTATGCGTTTCTTTTTTGGGCCAGTGTAGTTACCAAATTCAGCTTTGCACTAAAAAAATTGTTTTATTTGACGTTAGCTAGTACATAAATGCTATATCTAAGTTGCAGAATTTTTAAGTCACAATGTATTTACAACAATTTTATAAATTATCAGCCACATAATAGATTATTCTGCTTATTCTGTGACACAACTTAGGGAAAGACATAAAAACATATAAAAGGTTACTTTTGACTTGACGTTAACCACTCGTCTCAAATACAGCGTCAGTGTGTGTGTGTGTGTGTGTGTGTGTGTGTGTATGTGTGTGTGTGTCTGTCTGTCTGTCTGTGTGTGTATCAGTGTGTGTGTATTAGTGTGTGTGTTCATGCGTGCGTGTGTACATATGTGTGTGCGTGTGTGTATTTATTTGTATGTGTGTGTATGTATGTGTATATGTGTTTGTATGTGTGTATGTATGTGTGTATGTATGTGCATATGTGTGTATGTGTATGTTTGCATATGTGTGTGATTGTGTGTATGTGTATGTATATGTGTGTGTGTATAAATGTGTATATGTGTGTGTATCAGTGTGTGTGTGTATATGTATGTGTGTATGTATATGTTTATGTAAGTGTGTATGTGTTTGTATGTGTGTATGTGTATATATGTATGTATGTGTATATGTGCGTATGTGTGTATATGTGAGTATGTATGTGTATGTGTGTATATGTGTGTGTTTGTGTGTACGTGTGTATATGAGTGTATGTATGTGTGTATGTTTGCATGTGTGTGTATGTTTGTGTGTATGTGTGTGTGTGTGTGTGTATGTGTGAATGTGTGTATATGTGTATTTGTATGTGTGTGTATGTTTGTGTGAATGTGTGTATATGTGTATTTGTATGTGTGGGTATGTGTAAAGGCATGTGTGTATTTTTTAGTGTATGGTGTTTGTGTTAATGTATGCGTGTGTATGTATGTGTGTATGTGTATATGTGTTTGTATGTGTGTGTGTATGTATGTGTGTATATGTGTGTATATGTGTGTATGTGTATGTGTGTATATGTGTGTATGTGTGTACATGTGTGTATGTATATATGTGTGTGTATGTATGTGTATATGTGTGTATATATGTGTGTGTATCAGTGTGTGTGTGTGCGTATGTGTGAGTGTGTATATATATATATGTGTGTGTATATGTATGTGTGTGTGTATGTATGTGTTTGTATGTGTATATGTGTGGGTATGTGTGTGTATATGTGTGTAGGTATGTGTATGGTATATATGTTTGTGTCTTAGTGTGTATGTGTGTATGTGTGTATGTATGTGTATATGTATGTGCACATGTGTGTATGTGTCTGTTTGCATATGTGTGTACTTGTGTGTATGTGTATGTATATGTGTGTGTATAAATGTGTAAATATGTGTGTATCAGTGTGTGTGTGTGTGTATGTATCATTGTGTGCATGCGTGCGTGTGTGTATATATTTGCATGGATGTGTATGTGTGTGTATATGTATGTGTGTATGTATGTTTATGTATGGGTGTATGTGTTTGTATGTGTGTGTATGTATGTGTATATGTGCGTATGTGTGTATATGTGAGTATGTATGTGTATGTGTGTATATGTGTGTGTTTGTGTGTACGTGTGTGTATATGAGTGTATGTATGTGTGTATGTTTGCATGTGTGTGTTTCCATGTGAATGTGTGTATGTTTGTGTATATGTGTGTATATGTGTATTTGTATGTGTGGGTATGTGTGAAGGCATGTGTGTATTTTTTAGTGTATGGTGTTTGTGTTAATGTATGCATGTGTATGTATGTGTGTATGTGTATATGTGTTTGTATGTGTGTGTATGTATGTGTGTATATGTGTGTATATGTGTGTGTATGTATGTGTGTATGTATGTGTATGTGTGTATATGTGTGTATGTGTGTACGTGTGTGTATGTGTATGTATATATGTGTGTGTATGTATGTGTATATGTGTGTGTATCAGTGTGTGTGTGTGCGTATGTGTTAGTGTGTATATATATGTGCATGTGTGTGTATATGTATGTGTGTGTATGTATGTGTTTGTATGTGTATATGTGTGGGTATGTGTGTTTATATGTGTGTAGGTATGTGTATGGTATATATGTTTGTGTGTATGTGTGTGTATGTATGTGTGTATATGTGTGTATGTATGTGTATGTGTATATATGTTTGTGTGTTTGTGTGTATGTGTGTGTATGTGTGTGTGTATGTATGTGTATATGTGTGTATGTGTAATTATGTGTGTATGTGTATTTGTATGTGTGTGTGTGTGTGTATGTGTGGGTATGTGTTAAGGTGGGTGTGTGTGTGTGTGTGTGTTTTTGTGTGTATGATGTTTGTGTTAATGCGACATAACTGTTACATTGTATCATCTAAGTTTCAGATTTTCAAGCAACAATGCACTTATATGGCTGATCTAATTTATGAGTCACTCAATAAAAAAAATTCTAAAGGAAAGAAAAAACACATGAATGTACAGGTGTCCCTTTAGTTGTTCCTGAAAGCGATTCTTTATGTTTTCACAAAGTTTGTATTGCGCTGTGGGTAAAATGCTGGAAATATTTAAAGGGATGTTTTCTTTTGTTCAAGACATTATTATTTACCTTTTGTATATTTTTTATACATATTTTGTTGTATTTTGCTTTTGATATGTACGTGTGAAAATATTTAACTTCTACTCCGTGATGAACGAAAACATACTTTAAATTATAATCTATTGAACGTCCTTTGCTTAACAATAATATATTGAATACAAAAAAACGTTTAATATGTTTTAGTTTGATAAAATAACAATTAAATTGCACGTATTTGGGGATTACAATTCAAATCATTGTTACTTCGAGTTCAAATAAAACCAACAACAGCTGGTTAGATGGTTAGAGAGTTATGAGTCACGGGAAATAGTTTTAACAAAATATAACAAGGTTTAAGGCATAAAGGTATTTAACCTTTGTTGCAGACAACAATGAACTTAATTGGCGAAAAACTTATCATCCAAAACTGGCTTCCTAAGAAGATATTACTTGTATAAGATCAAGCGATATCTCGTTACAAATATCATCCCAAATGATGTCATTGTCATTGTAGCGATATATCCGGCATGACATTATACCAATCGCCTCGTTGTCAAGTCATGATGGACATGCGTCAGCATTGTTTTGGCTCACGCTAGCTCAGACAAATATATCGGCCCATTTTACAAAAACATCATAACTTTACGACGTCGTAAACTATGATAATAGATTAATGGATTTAGTTTGCAAATGCCAAAAATAGTTATAAACTGTGCACTTTCCAAAGAAAACGAAGGTTTTGTTTAGAAAGTGCACAGTTTACAACAGTTTAGGACATTTGTAAGCCAAATCCACCTGCTCAGTGATTAGGTGTAATACGTCGTAAAACGCTACCCAGTAACACATTTACAAAATAATTGATATATTTTAAAGATTGATTTTGAATTTTAAATATAATCTAACCCTCGTGTGATACAAAAATACCATTACTCGTTGGTAAAATCTTAAAAACCCTTGGCAAGCCAAGGAGTTTCCAACTTTTATCAACTCGTGTCAAAATGTTTGATATTACAAGACAATCAAGTTAGGTTTTTTCTTAACATTGAGAAAAAGTTACAGGTTTACCTTGCGCTGTTTCCTCAATAATGTGCAGGCCAAAAGGTTTTTCCGGGACGGTATTGATGAAGGACACAGCTCCATCAGATGCCTTGACCATTGTAATGGATCTAGAACACAAGCAGCAGATTTCTTCTAAAAAAGACAAGGTTGATGAAGTCAGCAAACGGGCGGATATATGCATAACACAGTAATATTTTCATAACATAAAAAGAGGATAAACACTTTTTACACCTCAAAGCCTGTCACAAAAATGTCATCATTTAATGTTTTAATACAAACAAAACATTTGACTCGAGAACAAAATGTAGTTTTTCAATTACCCAATTACCCAATTACCCATATTTATTTAGCACAATTAGAGGATAAACAGTTTAAACCTCAAAACTTGTCATAAAAATGTCATCATTCAATGTTTTAATACAAACAAAACACTTGATTCAGAACAACATGTAGTGTATCAATTACCCTTCTCTGTTCCAATCAGTCACGAAGAGCATTCCAGCCCTATAGAAAATGTCAAAATAAAACCCATTTGGATACGAATTCAAAATGACTGTCCTTGCTCCTCCAGGCAAAGTTACAGACTCAATCTTGTCAGTGTCTGCATCACAGAAGTATAAAAGGTCATCTGCAAAAGATGAAAAGATAAAATCTGACATCATAATTCAAAGGCCCAAATGAACTAGTTTACCTTTTGTGACACGTTATGGAACTAATACCTCATACCTATGTATGCTATTTCTTTTGCAACTCACTCTGCCTGTCTAAAGTCAATCCAGATGGCCATATAAGACCTCCAGTAACAATCTTCCTCATGCCGGTGCCGTCGTACGAAGCTGTGGCTATGTAGGGGCTGCTTCCTCTGTCAGTCCAGTAGATGATTCTGCATAAAGACAGATGGAAAGTAAAATACACAAGCATCTCTACCAAATATACTACCACAAGCTTTATTTTACTTACTTACTAGTATTTGAAAGTTAAAACAGATGACGTTTAGAAATACTGCAAACCTGTTGACAGTCTCGAGAAGTATAGCTCGAGGTTTTTCCAATCCATCGGAACTTCGAAGAATAGTGTTTGGGGTACCTCCTTCAAGATTCATGACATCGATGATTCCATTGCTTTCATCTGAATAGAACAATAACCTGGCAGATGGGTCCACAGCCAAGCCATTAGGGGATGCAGCTGTTATGGACACATCGATGAAAGCATAAAACTTGGGTGTATAAATTGTGCATTATTCGGCGCTAGGTAAACGTGTAAATGCATCATTTAATTATAAACTGTAAAAATGCCAACACTGGAAACATATGTGGACATTATTCAGCAATTTTCAATTGGTTTGATGGGATTTCCTTTTAAAATCTCACCAAACTAATAGAAAACCGTTGAATAATTTCTGTATATTTTTTCTAGTGCAAGGTCAACACCTGTCCCTTTCAAATTCTATTGTAACTAGGCTGTTATAATTTGGGGCTGTGATAATTTGATTAGAATAACTAAGACATATAATCACACAATAAAGTTGTGAAACCAGTAATAGAAAAATCTAGCCAATAAAAAGAACCAGGTCGAAAAATAAAAAAAAGCTTTGAAAGACAGGAGTTCAAACACAATGTTTCACTTTAACTTTGACCACCCTGCACTCAACAGCTTGTTTGATAAAAAGACTCTGTTTGCAGAAACATGTTTTCAAATGTCAAACAAGTTGCGATACTGACAACATCTCAGTACATACAGCATCGACCATTCATTGATTTCAGTGGACACTAGCGCCTCCTCTAACTTCTATAATTCTTGCTCTGGTTTCGCCCTATGACTCCCGATTTGGCTTCCATGGTTCTTATGAATGTCATGGCCCATGCTTCGGCTTTTATAGATCCTATGATTTCGCCTATAGCTCCTATCCGGCTCCTATGACTCATGCAGCAAGAAGTATATGACAAATCAACTTAGTTAATTTGTCTCTACAGGCAACTATTGTACACTGATGTTAAAGAGACGATATGCTTGTGTTGAGTATTCCTCCAGGCTTGGACAGTGATGATTTTTAGAAATCCTAGTGTGAGAACTGCCTTCTTGTTTGACAGCTTTATGTTTACGGCAAGCAAAAAAAGACCATAACAGAAACGTGTTAGTCATCGCTTTAAATCAAAAGTTGTACCAGGCTTGGAAGACAATACAATGTTTAAGTTAAACAAGTTCAAGTCTTGGGTCAAGTAACTTGTAGAGAATGAAGACTTTCTGTTTGAGGATGACAAAATGTCCAAATTAGAGGAGTATGAGAAGGATGATGATACATTTTAATTCTAAAGGGGTCTGCAGGTGTACATGAACAACATTTAAGTGCCACCAATGTTGCTGGTAGTTGTCATTTTTGTAACTTTACTAAGGGAAATGTCAGTTATTTTTGGAATTGTGGAAATGCTGTTCTCATACGTTCGTTTAAGAGACACTTGAAAACATTTATTAACACATATAACACAACATTAGCATTATATATGAAGTTTCAGGATTAAGGTTAATTTCAAACACTTCCAGTCAAATACAGTAATCCGTGGGCATTTAAGACGGTTTTAACCCCACGTCTCAAACACATGATTAGCCTTTGAATCATTTTGAGACAAACTATTTCATTCATCATGTAGCGCAGCTTCAATCTAAAGTATACACCAAGAGGAGAGTCACTTTGATTTTCCATCCAAGAATGTCCCACAAATGCTTGAGTTAAGCTCCCGACTGCAGGCTGGTCAAGAAAAGGGTAGTGATGGCTTTTTGTCTTAAATACCTCAAAACCGATAGGGAGCGTTTACGTTTAGCATTACTGTCTATGTAAACAGGTTGTGTGATTGTTACAATGAGAAACAACGGCTGTACGAAGGGGCACCATAGTTGATTTCTATGATGCTATCATAGGAGAAGTGAAGCTTATCCCTACCCTAGGGCCACGTTATACAGCATAGCACCAGTAAACTCTTACCACCAAGGGTAGGAAGGGGTCTGTACCAGACAGTGGCGATTACGGAAGCTTCACTCCCCCAGGAAGCCCAGACCCTCTCAGTTATTTAATTCGTTTCCACCTCCTCCACCATCTTAACTTAATCAGCATATGCTCAGTGCCTGCCATTCCACCAACCCCACCACCCTGTCACCTATCACTATTCCAAATTCACTTTACTTAAGTTTGCTGTCAGGGGTGGATGTTATTTGACAATTTAACTGCTGGGATTGCGTTTCGCTGCTAAAATTATGGTCCAAGCTGTCAAAATAACAATGTATTTTACCCTCCGACTGTTGTAACCCCCATCATGGACATGCTTCCTTAAAGTGGGTACCAACATATCCAACTAAATGATTATTTTTGCTTTTTGATCCGCAGTATTGTTTCTTGAATGGTGTCTTTGGATAAAACTTTGGTTCTTTTAATAACAGCATAAAATCAGAAATCAGTTTTGAGTTTCCAAGATGGTGGAAATCTAAGTAAATGTTTTCAGATAACTAGTCGTGTAATGTATCAATTTATAGGTTTTCAGGGTCGCTGAAATCAAATATGAAGTATTGTGCTCAAATGAAAAGAAAAAACATAATTTTAATTGAAATAAACTTTTAAGTCGGAGGTATAAAAATGAATTTATTTTTTGGCTAAGTTTTGAATTTTGGGTCGGCGGATTCGTAAATAAAGCAAAAAAGAGACACGCCTCACAAACAAAAAGATTTGTTTTGTGTGTTTCAACTGCATAAAAACCAAGTACATTCCTAACCCATTTACAAATAAGCGACTTGGATAGCTGACAAGGAAGACAATACTATGTATGAACTATAAATATCAACCAATAAACAAAGTGTCTGAAAAGATAGTGATTTTTAAAACAAGTTATTTGTGTAAAACGATCATGCAAGAGAGAGAGAGAGAGAGAGAGAGGGAGAAAGAGAGAAATAGAGAGAGAGAGAGAGAAAGAGAGAGAGAGAGAGAGAGAGAGAGAGAGAGAGATAGAGAGAGAGAGAGAGAGAGAGAGAGAGAGAGA
>JAULCD010594447.1:0-13284 GCA_032361085.1 Calliostoma canaliculatum
ATAACAACCCCCGATATGCTCCCAAACGAAATAAAAATCATTTCTTAAATTTGAATGTAAAATTAGCACCACGTAACTTTTAATAAGCATTTAAAAAAAAAAAAATTACCCCCTACCCTCTAACACTCCAGCCCCCTCCCCCTCCCAGCCCACTAAAAAAATACCCCAAATGTAATTGTTTTCTCAAACTCTGCCGTATACACTTTTAAGGTGGTATGTACTTTTGTGAAGGTAAAAGAAAACCTCTTCTAAAATTTCCAGCAGAGACGTTCACATTACCAGCTGTTCAAACGTATGGTTTTACAGGTCGATTTTTTTTCAAGAAGTTAATTCCGCCGACAGAATTAGAGTAAAACGATGCCTCAAAACTGGTTTCAAGCGAAGAAAGATGTCTGCTAAAACTAGTTCTGGAGATCAAAGTATTTTTTCCCGTCTGATTCTGTTTTACCTGTTCCATTTCTCCGCTTTCTTATCATTACGAAGTGAGCTTGTATCATAATTTACAATAAATAAATTCTTCTATTTTTATGGATTTAAATTCTTCTTTATTATCTAAGTTCTAGTCTGTGGCCCCATTTTACAAAGCTGCCCTAAATTTATGACACTGTATACCCAATAGTTTAGGTTAACCCTTACAGACCTGAATAGGGTTAAGTAGATTTTTAGACTGTGACCACCTTTTGTTGTTGAAAACCTATCCTGTGGTAATTTGTTTATAAGAGCTCCTGCAGGAGCTCTTTCAAACAAATTACCACAGGATAGGTTTTAAAAGGCTTATTTAGGTTGAAATTTTACAATAAAATAGAATCAAGTTGGGTCAGCACGTTGAGGGTTAAAAAATGACAACTATGTTGTGAACTGTACACTTGTCTGTTTTCTTTGGAGCTATGGAGCTTTTTTACATAAATTATTACAGGAAAGTTTTTAACAGCCTATTTAGGTTGGAGTTTAGAAGTTGGCATTGACAAGTGTTGGGTTCAGCACTTAAAGGGTTATTGTGAGTTGTGCTGGGTGGATGGTGAACATAAGTGGAAGAAGTGTTCTATAATCATTGTGTACTGGCTGGAGTTCACAGCAGGGCCTGGTATTGTCTCAATAAACATAGGGGTGCAACGATACACTTATGCCACGATACGATACGTGTCTCGATACACAGAACATGATACGATACATATCTCGATAAGAAACGATACAATTATTTTAGAAAACCATTACTAAAAGCAACAAATCATTAAAATCACCTTATTTTTAAATTTCAAAGTCTTCAGACAGACAACATTTTCAATTTTTAACAATCAACTCGTTTGCAAGACCAACTTTTTAATCTAACATAGTAATATACTTTATTTATCAATTTAAATCATTTAGTCATATTTTAAATACTTTTGTATCGATATTCAGCTTCAACTGTATCGTATCGCAGCCCACGTATCGCAGTACATCGGAATTTCAGTGTATCGTTTCACCCTTAATAATTATCTTGTATATAGATCTGTAGACTAATGAGTAATGTTAATTAATAATTATGTTTTTCAGGCATTTCCTTCAACAAATGTCACACTGCAACAACAATTAAAAACAGGAATAATAAATCAACAGGTAAAAAATCTTGACTACATCATATAAAAACATGTAATAACTGGACATTGATTATGAATATCAACAAAATATTACACATACTCTGGTGAGTATTTAACACATATATTTAATACCTCTGCTAGAATTATGTATATAAATTTACTTACAAATTTAAAAATTAAAGCATTGGCCACCATCAGGGTTAGAGCGTCTGCTCAGAAAATGGAGTGTCGGTAGGTTCGAGGTTCGATACCCAGATGCGTCAGATGAAAAGATGACATAAAAATTGCGCTCTTGCGATGGTTTGTCATCAGGACTGGTTAGATCAGAGTGTCTGAGTAGGATATTCATGTTAACTGCCACATGATATATCCGTGAGCTAGCACATAATTAAAAATCGGTGAAATACCACTAAACCAGATATGTTACAAGCCGACACCCAAACAAGCATATAAAAAGATTCCAAAAGCTCGCCATCACTCTCAGCCATGGATAACTGTTTCACAGGGCTGTGAGGATAGGGTGCAATGCTTGCATCACCCTTAGTTCGTCAGTACCAGCCGAGACCCGCACTAGTTTCACAGAGCCACACTAGGTGTTTCCCTGCTGTAAAATCTGACCGCCATGATATAACTGAATAATTGTTGAAAAGTGTAAAATCCTAACTCACTCACTTAAATTAAAGCAAATTTAGTACATTTTGTTTTCAAACTATTATTTATCAACTTACATCTGAAACATAAGAAAGTTCAAAACTAAAATTATTTCTTATTTTTACAGGAATGCAAACAGCCCACCTTCTAGAAAAAAGTCATTCAACAACTATACCAAGGTAGAAAAATTGTTTGAGATAAAATAGGAGATAAAATGGTTTTTGCTAAAAAAAAAACAAAAAATAAATACTATGAGTTAGTAGAGTGATCTTATGATCAAATTTGTGAAATTCTTTTCACCCCAAATAGCCCTTGGCACAATGGCCAAAATGTTTCCATTGTTGGATACTGGTCAGCATTTTAATTCTGGTGTTCTTCTTTTTTAAAGGAAATATTATGTCTGACTTAATGTTGTTTTTTGGCATTCTGAGATCACAGGGAAACATAATGCTCAATAAACAAGCTGATCATGACATAATAGTTCATTTACATATTATCTGAGCTAAAACAAATGATAATAAATTCATACTTATCTTTTTTTTGTAACAGGATCATCTTCAAGCAATTGTTGGATGCTGTTCCTCAGTTAAGGGATCACTTGTAAGACTCTACTGACAAAGATGTTCACAGAAAAGGAACTAGAGGGAAGAAATCTTTTTGGCTGTGGGGATAGGAGGAAAAACAGTCCAGAGGGCCTTGTGATGGTTACTCCCAGACGCGGGCTTGAAGATCCAAAAAGACTCGTTGGTAAAAATTAAAAAAATTGTCACGAAAATGCTGCTCGTAATTTGATGTTTGCCATCATGACTGTTCATTTTCTTAAATTCAGATAAAATGTACTGAAAAAAATTTGTTTCATAAAGAGATTGAGGAAATAAGTAAATATCTTTATATTATGACTTTGATAATTGTGTCAACACATATTACTTCATCTTTAAATAAATCTTACTGTTACACATTTAATTTTGCAAAACAATTTATTTTAGATTTTGTCATGAAAAATTCCCAGAAGCAAGACGGAGTTCAAGAAAGATTGGCAGATGTCCAAAGCCTTGTGCATCATCTACATCATCGAGTCCATGATTGTGAACCGAGATATTCCTCAAAAGTCAAATCAATCATTTTAAAAAAGATAAAGTATTATAAAATTTGTTGGAATAAAATGTGCATTAATTATTTAAGACATTCTTAATCCTTGCACAATGATCTTAAACTTTGAAGCTGTAATGATATGAAATCATGATTGTGTATCTTTCTATTGAAGTATAAGATAAAGTGTACCTCACATGTTATGTGCAAAACATTTTCTTTATTGTCATCACTTTTAATTTATTCTGATAAACAGTTACAATCTAAACAAATTTATATTAAAAAAGTAATAAAAGTACAAAAAGCATTTGTTTCAACTCACATAATATATTTTTATTAATTTAATAGTGTTGACTTTTTAACTGTATTCTAAGGTTAACATTGTAAGCATGACCATAAAATTTCATTAACAGATTAATCTTTTTTCTGGCTGACCAATGAAGATTTCCATGAACATGATCAGTGCCGTGTCACACATCAACAATTTAGTTCTGCGTGAGGATGGCAGAGAACTTTGTCTCAGGGTCTGTAAGCAAACAATACTTTTCCTTTCAGCTTTTCAACAACTTTAGATCATATGAGGCAAAGCATAAAATGTGAAATTTAAATAATCTTGAGTTAAGTCAGTCCATTCCGCTATTATACCGCCGTATTCCGCCGTATTCCGCCATGTTCCGCTATTTTACCGCCGTATTCCGCTGTTTACCGCTATTTTGCCGCTGTTTACCGCCGAGTTCCGCCGTATTTAGTGACTTCCGCCATAACCGCTGCTACAGCGGAAATACGGCGGAATCCGGTATGATTACTCCGCCACTTTCCGTTGTTTCCGTGGTTTACCGCTACGTCCGCTACTTTACCGCTATGTCCGCTATTTTGCCGCTGTTTCCATGGGATGAATACTCCGCCGTATTCGCCGCCACCACACACACGGAATTTCCATGGATTTCCATGGATTTTCCATGGAATATCCGCTGTTAGCGGGATTCTGATCTATGGGTCTAAGTACCCGGCGTTTTGAATGGATTAATGAAGAACTACGAAGACAGGGAAACTAAAGAATACCAACGTCAATGTTGCTATATGCGACTACAATTTAGTCTGGATAAACAGTTATAACCACTTGAAAAAGGCCAGAGCTGTCAGACTTTTAGGTCCCATCTGAGTTACAAAAGGACAGAGAAATAACAGGCCTTTATTGCATACAAACTACTGTACATGCTGTCAGTGCTGCAAAACCCTGTTTCAGTTGCACTCAAAAAATGTCAGTCTTAAGGCCTCTATCTCACATACACGATTTAAGACAATGCGAACATGATTTTAAAAATGTAAAAAAATTGTGTTGATTCGTGCTTGACTTTGTGGTTTCTTAGCCAAACACGACACTCATATGACCAAAAACGACCCTCATGCGACCTTCATAGGACTGAACACGACATTCATGCGACCATCATAAGATATTCATACGATACTACACGATTTAACCTTATTTAATATGCCCCAATATGACAATCATACGACCAAACATGGCTGTCATAAAACGCCCATACAACTTAACATGAATCAACACCACGGCCATACGATTAAACTCGAATTATTATTATGTCTATACGGCTACAAAAATAAGCACGATCTCAATACGACTGAGCAAAACCTTCATATGACATCTTGTTTATTTTGGTCACGTGGGTCATGTTGTACATAAGCTGCATTGCAACAGCATTACTATGTCAGTCTTCACCGTGTTCAACAACGAACAAGACCAGCAAGAAGCAGCTTTAGGGGAGGAAGTACTTTTGGTAGCTATGGCTTTGATGGTGAGGGTAGGAGGCAGTGTAGGCGTCGCAGAGTGAGGAAGAGGAAGAGATTCCGAGTTTGACCATGGTTGTTGAGGAGACCTCTGTATGGGAAGTATGAACAACCTAATAAACAAACTCAGTTCATTCTCCTGAAAATTTACAGATCTGGAAAACTATCTATTTCACAACATAGATGTCAGAGGAATTGGACGACAAATGTGACACACCCTTCACAGAAAATGAACTAGACATGGCCTTAGAGAGCCTTAGGGACACAGCACCTGGTGAAATGCTAAAGGACCTGCCCAGAAACTGCAAACATCTTCTACTGTACTGTGTCTGTAAAGACGGGTCCTACCCAGATACACTGAAGATCGGTAGGGTTATCCGACTTCTAAAACCAAAGAAAGACAAATATGCTATTAAATCTTACAGATCAGTAGCACTTACATCATGCATTGGCAAGCTTATGGAAAGAATGGTCAAGCCTGACATGGGTTCTGCACACAAAAAAATCTTCCATCACACACAATGTGGGTATAGACCAAAGTCTGGAACAATTGATGCCCTTCTTCAGCTCACGGAAAAATGTCATGAGTCACTGCAAGGCAAAAGCTAGGCAGTAATGCATTTTTGGACCAAGAAGGAGCCTTTGGCAAGGTATGGTGGGAGGGGCTTGTCACCAAAGCTGCTGTAATAGGAATCAAGGGTCAGATGCTCTAGTAGATCAACAGCTTCCTCAGTCAGAGACACCTCCAAATCCAAATAGGAGGCACAACCTCGAAATAATACAACATACAAAATAAATTAAGGAACACCACAGGAAGCGGTCATCAGCCCCATCATATTCAACACCATGACTTTCCCACAGTAGTATACAAGAGTAACTTTTGCTGATGACGGGACTGCATTCACAGACAAGACAGACAAGAGCCTAAACGCCATCACAAAACGATTAAATACAACTCTCCATGAGGTAAAACAATGGGCAGAAAAATGGAAGTTGACTTTATCTGAAAAGAAAACAGAGCACACAGTGATAACAAGAAAAATAAAGCACAAAATACCCATTGAGGACCTGAACATCATTAATGAAGGGTAGGAAGATAAAATACAACAAACACCCAAAAATTCTTGACCTCACCCTTGATCCTGCTTTTAGCTAGAAAACACACATTATCCAACTCGCTGAAACCTGCTCTAAGTGCCTAAACTTGATGAAGGTAATTGCTTCACAAGAATAGGGGAACAGATTTTCCCACACTGAGGATGATTTACATCCGATATATCAGGAGCAAGATCAGCTATGGAATTAAACTGTGGTCATCTTGTGCCAAAGTTCACCTAACAAAGCTCATCCTGATCCAAAAAAGAGCCCTCAGACTCATCACAGGAGCCCTGAAAACATCAATCGGAGCACTAGAAATAGAAGCTGACATCATGCCCCTTGATATTTTCATGAATTTATGCATCATGAAAAAGTTTGTCAACTGTCATTTTCTCTCTGAACAAATGCCAGGTCACCTGCAAAAATCAAAAGCACCAAACAGCTTTTACAGAAGAACAAAACAACTTCTTCGTGAACTGGGCATTCATGTTCCAAATGTCCCCAAGGATCTTCCTTATGCTGCAAAAATAAATAGTGAGCCTCCTTGGAACTGGTCACCACCAAACATAGAAGAAGACTGAACCGACAAAAGTACCAAGGCTGACAATCCAGCTGGACTTCTTCAATCAATGATCGAGATGATCAACACCAAATACAAGGATCACCAAAAAATCTATAAAGATGGCTCCTTGTCTCTATCAAAAGGCATTGCAGATGCAAGATTGTATTTCCAAACAGATAACAAGGGAATCATCATACCACTTCCACCATTATCTGTACTGGAAGCAGAATTTGCAGCAACAATAAATTCAACACTTGCCAGGTTTAAAAGATGAATCCTTCAAGTGTGTCATTCTAACAGACTCAAAATCATCATTACAATCACTAAAATCCTAAAAGCCTACTGACTATTACCACCTTTGTTATAAGATCTCATCAGCACTGAAAACAACTCCATCAAACGTCCAACTGCAGTGGAACACCAGCCACGTTGAAACTCGAGGGAATGAAGAGGCAGACCGTTTCGCCAAAGAAGCGGCTGAAAATGGACCAGTCAACAAAAATATAAAATCACAGCCAACCCTCTAAACAGCATCCGGCAAAAATCCTACAGTCAATTGTTAAACCAATGGCAAACATCAGAAAAAAAGTAGAGAATACTACAGCCTACAACAAAAATCCAATGCCTGTATATACAAGACTCTCACAAGAAACCAACAAATACAGATCTCACGTTTAAGACTCCACCACTTCCCCTGTCAGACAAATCTACACAATCTACACGAAGAGAAAGAGAGTATAGACCACCTATTACTCAAATGTAAATCCTTCCAAAAAATCAGAAAATTCCCAGAAACAGCCAGCCTAGAGGAAGTTTTGACAAAACACTGGCCAGTCCTAATAAACGTTATCAACAAGGGAAGTGAGTGGATCCATGCAAGGACCAAAGCTGTCAGAGGCATGACACCACACCAGTAACCAGTAACTGTATGTTTACATTTGGGCAAATGGTAGTTTCTCAGATGGTGGTGTTTTTGTTGGTATTGGTTATTTTTGTTCTGGTTCAGAGGTTTCAGCTGGCTTATCTTGTTCCTGGGTACTAGGTGGATGTTCATCCATGGTTGGTGTTGAATGTTTTGCTTGGAAGAGCTTCCGTTTCGACCGCCAGAAGTTTGGCATGAGTGTAGGGGGTTTCCCACGTTCTCACTAAGTGATGTGTTTGATTGTGGTCATGTCTGGAGACGCTTGCAGGCCAATCCATTACACGAACATACAGGAAGTCTCTTGTTAGACTTGAGGTATAGAAAACAGCATTGTCATGATGAAAAGAACGCTATCTTTGGACGCAATGGCATAACAGCAATGGGTGTAACGCTGGACGGAGGATGTCGTCCACATTTCGTTAAGCATTGAGGTTGCCTTGAACCACCACCAATTGGGACTGGAAGTTGACATTGATTGCACCCACTACCATGAGCCACCAGGCACTCCAAAAACGATCTCTCTCTAGAACGCAGTTACAAAGATGTTGGAGGCGGATGTGATAGTTTTTAAACAGTGGTTGGCACGTGTGGCGCAACAGGTCGGAGTCGATCAACAACTCTTACGGTGGTGTTAAAATGACGTCTGGGACAAGCAATAGTGGTGGGGTGGACATGAAAGCGTCGGGTGACCTTCATCTGTGAAGTCCTTTGATTTAACATTCTAATTACCTGGTTCCTGTTGTCTTGTGTGAGATGTAGCATGTTTCCTTACTAAGACATGTTCGCAATTGGTGTTGCATTTAAAGGGACTGAGTGCAGGGGATGCATGTGCACATTGTGAAACATGGGACCGCTGCAACTTGTGACCACAGCCAACTTTTGCGTTTCCAGCAATACGGTTCATTACTGTGAAATGATTTGGGATTCAAAGCTTGCATTCCACAGAAGGAGATTCAGCATGCATGTCAACTCTATGCTTAAAAGGTAAATATCCAAGAAACTTTTTGCCAGAAAAAATTACATAAATTAGGATTTTTTTTTTTAATGGCTTTTAGTATAGAACCAGCAGAAACAGTCTGTGCCATAGACACTCTCCGACAAAGTTAGAACATCTCTAATCATTTGCAATAGTTGGATACAGCTGCCCAGTTGAAGTCGACAGTTCAAGGTCGACGTCGTCTGTGTTACAAATATTGTAGATCTCTAACAGTTCATTATATCACTCCCACAAACAAAGTCAACAGCCTGACAAACGTAGTAACAGCATCACAATGTTGATGACCCTACCAGGTCGATGCCACAACCTCAGCAATTGATGTTATTACTCCCTAAGGTAAAGTCGTCTCTCCTAAGCCGAAGATGCTTGTTCGACGACTGTAAACAACAGCATTACAATGTTGTCGACTCTGCCAGGTAAAAGTTGCCTTCATCACAAGCGTCAGCCCACCTCCATGGTCAATGATAACTTTCACATTATTGAAGTTGTCTCTCCCATGGATGAAATCATCACTTCTACAATTGTTGGCAACAGCATTCAAACTTTGTCAACTCTTCTAGGGTGATGTAGCCTATGCTCCGAGTGTTGGTGATTGTCAATGGCCGATGTTGACTCCCACATGGTTGAAGTCGTCACTTCTACAATTATTTGCCACATGTCAAAGTTGACTCAGTACCGGGTGTTGGCGACTCTTAGCGGGTGATGTCGTCTCTCATCAAGACATAGTCATCTCCTGTACAAATGTGGTCAACAGCAACAAGATTATTGTCAAACCTTCCAGGTCAATATCGTCTTTGCTACGATGTCGTCTCTCAAGAATAAAAACATCTCTCCTAGAATGTTGTCAAAAGCATCATGATTGGGTCGAAGTCGACTCTGCTACAAACAATGTTGATCGTGATCGGAAAATTTGGTATTGTGTTCAACTGATGTGACTAAAAGAGAGACAAAGTCATAATTGATGACAGAAGAGATGAATAGATGAATATCATGATTGATGACGGTAGTTGAAGTCATCTGACACATAGCGCCATTTAGCAGTTCTCGTTATAGTGAAGGAAAGCTGAGCTAATTGTATGAAGTGATAGAGTTAAAACAAGACTAGAAACACTACATTTATTGTGTATAATTCAGGAAAGTCTAGTTTTGCTATTTTCATTTACAAATACATATAGTATGTCAGAGCTTGAAAATATTAAAAAGTGAACTATTTTATTCAACATTCTTCATGGTTCAAATAAAATAAAGATTAAAAACAAAAATCAAAAGATTATGTTTTTTATTTCACTATTGGTTCATGTTGTGATTTTTTTAAGGGTTATGTATCATATCAGTTAGGCTGGAACATATTATTTTCATAAACAAATTAATATTGTTGAAATGGAGTTTGATGGTTTTGGTAGAAAACCTTTTTATATGACATGGACACCGGTGAGAAGTAGGACAAAAAAATGACAAATTCATCGCCAGTCTTAAAATATGCTTAATATAAAAAACCACACAATTATTTCAAATCTTATGTTTAAAAATATATGTTTTTTGCTTAAAAACCCTGGAATGGTTAAGGTGTTGGGATGCTCAGTGCTGGTGATTTGGGGTCCGACTCAGAAGGTGTGGGTTCGAAGCTCGCACGAGACTCAACCACGCAAAGTGAAATAATAATCACTTTTTCAGATAGTGTAATCCTAAATATAACATATAGTAGTAAAAACCCTGTTTTATAATTCAATTTCAATACAAACCAATTGATAATCTATTGATGCTTTGATAACCTTCGAATATCCAACCGGAAGTTTTAACACAGATCTTGTTTGACCTCAAAATGTAAAATCGCAGCGAAATGTAAAACAACTCATTTTTAAAAAAATGAATGCGAAATGTAAAACAACGCATTTTGTAAAACATTTTAACGTGAAATGTAAAAACTTTCTTGACACATTTTGTAAAATATTTGCCTACTGCCTGAAACAATGAAGATATTCTATGGATATCAACTTCTTTATTGCAATATGTGCGACGTTTCGGCGTAGATACTAACACTGTTTTCAATAGGTGATGGAAATCCCTCAGATCAAAAACCTGAGCCACCAGTCGAGATGCAACCCTCCCAGCGCAACAGCACTGATCAGTGTCGGAACGTAGGATTGGCCTCAAACTCTAGGGCGTTGAATTGTGGCAACTTCAGCCGATCACAAGCCCATGGTCTGTTGAGGTGCAAATGACTTTATCCTCTCGACCCTATCTCATCACTCCTGCGAAAGGGTGAAGGTCGAAGAGAACTCACACAGAGACACATTGACAAGGACATGCGAGTGTTAGTGAGTGAGTGAGTTATTTTTTTACGCCGTTTGGGCAATATTACAGCCATTAACCGCGACATGCGAGTGTCGTATAGAGACCCAATACTCCACAGTTCAAAAACCCAAGATAGTTTAAACTACCAAAGGGACTACCCACAAGCCTGACAGACGAGAAGGAGCAGGTAAGCAAACTGGAAATCGAGTAGAGAGTATAACAGTGAGAAGAACAAGCCGAAGCAGATAGGTCAAAATACCATGGAAGGCACCACTAGCTGCAAGGACGTGGTGTTGAGTCCCTTGAGATCAAGCTTGTTCTCCATTCCCAAGGAGTCTTCAGAAGAGTAGTACAGAGTTAAGTTAGCAACTCTGTACCCCCAGCCAGTTGAATTTTTTTTATTTAAGCTTAGAAAATGACGCCAATCCCACTGGGCAGAATTCAAACATCTACCTGAAAAGAGGAAATTCTCCTTTCAACCAGAACTAAGTACATTGAAAACGAGAATCAATGTAGCTGATGTAGCCACATCAGTTACCCCTCGAGAAAGGGGACTGCCCAGGGAAGGTGATGACATGAGATATGACACTGATCATAGATTCCGTGTCAAGATAGGAGACCGAGTACAATAATTGTTTTCCAAAACCCAGAAGCCTAAGGGAAGGTATCAGCAACACATCAGTTACGAAGGATACTCTGTCGAGTAAACACCAATAGTGACACCCATGCGATTCACTGGGATCGAAACCGGAAACGGGAGGGAGAGACCAGTAAAAACATTGGTAACAAGAACGTGATCGAACCCCAGAACAATCACAGGAATGTTCCGTCCATCAGCAAAATCCAACAAACAATGACGATGCTTCATAAGTTGATAAGATGATACCCAGAAAGGGAGTGACCCATAGGTCACCTTCGGTCACGCTGGTATCAGTAGACAAACGTCGGACACAAGTACTCTTGTACGAAGGAGAACAGACGCTCTATGTGGCTGTCATCATGATCATAACTCGTATAGCAGCCGTGGCAGGCGTGGGAGGCGTGATTGATTGTCTCAGCTGGCAACATCACGTCAGCAGCACGCTTAGATGGGTGTAGTTCCCTCACTCATAAAAAAATTGGGAGGCGTGATTAATTGTCTCAGCTGTCAGGAACACGGCAGTAACTCGATCCTTAAATTCTCCAACAGGAGAAAAAACGATTGTCATCAGTGCTGAACTAATTCAGAAATAGGAGTACAATAAAGAATTATATTGATAAAATTATTATTTATACTTAGCCTCTCTTTCCATTGTGCTTTTACTCTTTTAACTCCCATTTAATACAGCTGGGCAGATTTTAATCTCGGATTTATAGCTGAAAAGTAAAAGCATGGCCGCCCGTGCTGGAGTAACACGAGTTATACCTCACTGATGACACATACATACATACAAAGTTATTTACAGTGCAGAAATAACAACAAACTACTTAACATAACTTTTATGAAATATGTAGAGCCTCTGGGGGATGGCGGGTGGGCTACAGATGTAAAGAGAGGCTAAATATAAATTATAATTTTACCCCAAAAATTCATATTTATTACTTATGCCTCTCTTTACATTGTGCTTACTACCACGGTGCCAGAGGCTCCTTGTTCAACGTCAACAGCCCCTTGGTAGGGCCTCTTACTTGGAATTTAGGGATTATCAATGTAACAAAGCCAACAGAACATCAAGCATAAAAAAACAATCAAAACAACAACAAAGGTCACATTGCCAAAAAATGTGGACGAGATCATCCAAGACAACCACCAGAGAAGTGCCCAGCACATAAATCGACGTGCGACACAGGCGGCAATATAGGCCATTGGATGAAATTCTGCCTCACAACAAAATACTCAAAGAAAGGGGAATATCAACCCTCAAGACAAAGACAATCAAGTCAAACAGAAGCAAAAGGCCAATCAAGGAAAAACATCCACAGTATCGAAGAAGATTACATCGAAGAGGAAAACGTGATGTTTGAATCTATCCAAATATCATCGATGGAAGTGGCGAAGAACAACAAAGATCAAGCATTCGTCACTCTTGAGATCGACATAAACAAACAAGACCGGAAATATCAAATCAAGTTGAAGGTTGACACCGGGGCGCAAGGCAACACCATACCTATACGAGTGTTTAGGAAAATGTTCCCCGACAAAGTTGACAATCAAGGGTATCCACATGGCATCAATCCAGCACCGAACACCAGACTAACAGCCTACAACGACACTCAAATCAAATGTCATGGCAGCATACAACTT
>JAULCD010594558.1:0-13283 GCA_032361085.1 Calliostoma canaliculatum
GAAGGTTAGCATTCACATTACACACGTCTTCCATACCAGGTACCCAGTTATACTGCTGGGTGAACAGAGGCACACTTTGAACAAGCCACTTGCCTAGAGTAACACTACAAGCTTTTCAACCTGTGTCTCAGTGTAGGGCAGGGCAAATACCCTAGATACTCTCAGGGATCCAGCAAGCCGAGTGGGATATAACATATGGACTTGCAGATTTTAAAAAAACGAAATTATATTTTCTAATTTTACTTAAAAATTTGTGGTGCGATATTCATGACGAAAGGCCAAGGAACAGCCCTGAAACGTTGTGCACAAAACAAGTTGTCATCTATAATAGTCAGTGTTGTATAATTGAACACCAACCTCTAAGGAATATTAACTTATCTCGAATATGTTTAGAGTAGTTAATATTTATTGTTTGTGTGTTATCACAATGTAACTTGGACACGAATTGTGTCTCGTGTTTTCTTTGACTGTAATTTACGAGGCAAGTTTGATTGTTGTCCGAATGTAAGGTACCTAACACAAGGATGTGGTTGTACATTTGCTTAGGTCAACAATGTACTTTTTAACCTTTAAAGTGTTGAAGTAGGATGAGTTATAAAAACATAAGGGGTAAATAGATGAGATTTTGTTGGCTCTTATTTTCTGTCAAACCCAAAATCTAGTTACAGAAGAAATATCAAAAAGTAAAATGTCATTGTACATTTGAACTCTGCAAGTTAGTAGAACATAAAACTGTGACGACATTGTGCTACTGAAAACCTATCCTGTGTAAATATAAGTTGTTTAAAAGAGCTCCTCCACAGGACAGTTTTCCACCGGCCTATTTATGTTTAATTTGTAACCTCATTAAGCCTTCCCCCGTGGGGTTTCCGGGGAATGTCCTCGGGCGTTTAGGAAGAATAGGACCCCAGTACCCCATGCTTGACGTACAAGCTGGCTAAAATAGGGATCTTTTGCTGTAGCTTTTCTTTCTGTCGTTCTCTTTTCTCATCTGCTACTCCCTCGATGTGCCTCTTGTACACCACATGGCGATATAGCTGAAATATTGCTGAAAGCCGTGTAAAACTCTATGTCACTCCACTCACTCATTAAGCCTTATTGTTCAGTATTTTGAAAAACAATTATCCTCAGAAAAAGATAAGAACATTTTTATTATTGTCGATAATGATGTTATTAATACTTATTATCAATATTGTCCTTGTTTGTTATTTTGTTTGTTATTTTGTTTTTTTATATTATTATGAGAATTAGTACGGTTATCATGATTATTATCCATTAATTTTAAGATTTTAATATTTTAAGTTACCTATTACATTGTATTTTTATTACCTGTAAACAACACTTTATCTTATCAAGAATGTCAATGTCTGCACGACACCACATGTTAGTTCCCTGTAGATTATAACGCCGATATAAACCTTGACTACCAGACCTTCTTCCCGTCGACAACAACATAACGACGACTGTCTACGTTTGTGTACTTACAACCATTAACATGGCAACATTTACACCCACCGTGCTTCTGTGTTTGATCTTCATCGCGAGTGTTTACAGTTATGGTAAGTAGAATTTAACACCATACGAGGGCCATTCAAAAAGTTTAAAGCCTCCTGTGGAAGCTATTTTAAATAAAAAAATCACATAATAAGTTTTTAACCGCCTATTTAAGCTGACATTTTGACACTGAAATGGACATATGTTCAGGTGGCACTCACAAAGTTAAAACAGAAGCCAAGTTGTATTAACCTCACAACTGGTTCGGTTTACAAATGCTAAAATTGTTGTCAACTTTGCTTTCTTTTTTTTAAAAAAGCTCATTAAATACCGCTCGGCCAATGGATTTGGTTTACAAATCCTAAAATGATTATAAACTGTGCACTTTCCACACACACACACAATTTCTTTGGAAAGCGCACAGTTTATAATGGTTTTGTCATTTGTTAAGGCCCCCTAAAATATGTTGTGATTCTGATTACCCGACCTTGACTACATTATCATTAAGGGTGCCGACCCTATTGTTTTTATTATTATAATGACAAAAAATAACATTGTATCATCTAACGCAGTTGAAAACCTATTTTATATTATTAGCCTTAAAGTGTCGAGCACAACATTTGCAGATTTTAGTTTTCAAATTCCAACTGATAAGGCTGTTGAAAACCTATCCCGTGATAATATTTGTTTAAAAGAGATCCTACAGGATCTCTTTTAAACAAATGATCACAGGAAAGATTTTCAACAGCACAAGATGGTCACAGTTTTAATACTGGATAAAATCCACTCAGTACTTTAATGGTTAAAATTTGTTATCAGGAAAAAAAAATTCGATAAAAAAAATTAATTCCCGACCGACCTACCCTAAATTTTAAAGACATGTAATCGGAACCACAACATTTTTTTTATTTGGCCTTATGTACGTACGTTAACGACGTTTCGAGACATATGCTTGATCCGGTGAAGAAGCAGAAAGCATATGTACCGAAACGTCGTGAACATACAGAGAAATTATTCACATGAAGAAGTTGAAGTCATATGTACCGAAACTTTGCAAACATACGTACAAAGAATTTAATTTCCATACAATTTCAAAACGTTTCGAAACATATGCTTGCTCTTTCTTCGCCTGAAAAAGGAAAATGCTATACCCTAAAACTTCCCGATCACACATACAAAAAGACTTGACATTCATAAAGTCTTGATTTATGTCTTACCAGATTTGTTTTGGATTGTGCCAATCCGTTGACGATTTAAGATAAACATGTGTCAGGGAAACACACAAATTATAAATATCTACATTATTATTCCGAATACCAATATTAATGTAAACGTTACATTTGAAAATTTAATTTTTTTGAGAGTATAGATTTTCCATACCATTTTTGGACTAACCAAGCTAAGATATTTTTAATTCAAAGGATAATGTTTTTCTTAAATTGCAGTAAGCTTCGCCCTCATTGTTCAAGCTAAAGCCTTGCGCTTAAAAGTTTTACTTTGCAGAAAAACGTCAAAGATCAATTATAAGCACAAAACAGCTTTTTAGCCAAACTGATTTTTCTTATTTTAAAGATTCAATAAAAGTGTTTAATTAAAAAAAATTTAAAACAACAATAATACAATTTGCTATTTGTAAATAATTTTAGTGTAACAAACATAAAATCAAAGCCTCTTAGTTGATATGTATTATTATATTTACTTTATCTATTGTAATGGAATAAATACATTATAATCTGGCCTCGGATACTACTTTATATTTATGAATGCCAAAACTGTTGTAAATTGTACGCTTTCCAAATGTGGTACTTTGGAAAAAACCCATTTTACAACACCATTTGGACGAACAATTTGGCCCAGTAAGTGAGACCTCACAGATTTACAACTTCAGAAATCAAGACACTTAGATGATGGGTTTTGTGTACAAATGCTTCAAAATTAGTACTGGTTCGTTAAGAAATACACTAAAAAAATTATTCAGCGAATTTTCATTGGTTTTGATTAGATGTCTTATGGAAATCTCATCAAACCAATTATATATATATAAGTTCAGTTATATGTGCATTTACTCAGACTATGCGTAGACCCAGAAAGAATATATTGCTAAGGATAGTATTGATTACTGACTTGGAAAGTATCATTGCTTCCAATTTTCATCTCATCCCCAGGATTATTGAGGTACAAGCGATCGGTTTTATTTTCGCCATGAACCAACAAATAGACGAAACATTCGGTGTCGCTGTGGCGTTCACTTCCTGTCTGAGTTATCACCTTGTAGTTTGTCATCACGTAATCATCATCTGTAAAAATAAACATTACATTGCATCCTTCAAAACTGGCTCATGCAGAAAATACCGATTGTGTGAGATCAAGCAATACCTCCTTGGATATATCGTCAGAAATGATGTTATTTCTTAAAAGCGATATGTCCGACATGACCTCATACCCGATGTCCTGTCATTGTGGCATCACAATCTACTAATCGACAGTCTATTATTCCTTGTTAAAAAATCCAAAAGTTACTTTTCTCTATCAAAAGAGAACAAAAACATAGCTTACAAAGACCAAAGTTATATTTTAGTTAACGTCTAAACAAATCAACTAAATTTGAAAACGATCAAAATAGATAAGTTTATTTAAAAAAAGAAAATCGGGAAATCCAACGGGTTCATATTTATAAGGTTAAAACTGTTGTAAGCTAACATTTACCCCCCACCCCCAGTTAATCTGTTTGCGTTTAACAAAAACATTACAAACTTATGAGGTCATAAACCATGTCACTGGACCCCTGGGCTTATCATGTAAAAGCCCTAAAAGATTGTAAACTGTGCCCTTCCCACAGAAGAACAACTATTTTAGCCTTGTTAAACCTAACCAACAGGCTACAATGGTTTACGACGTCGTAAATTTACGATGGCTTTGTCAAACGCAGCCACGTTAACACAAATGTTACTAATTTAAACTTGTTCACAAATTTGTGGTAAATTGATACCTCTTGAAGGAAACCATTTGAGGGAAATGTAAAAATGGTAAGGCATAAATAAGGATTGTTAGATGTTAACTTTGTGTGGCAATGTACACAACTTTTCGGTGCAAAGGCTTGCTCCTGAATCCGATGAAGGAACAAGTATTTACCTCGACACGTCGTGAACATACGCAGAAAGACGTACAATTCAAAGTTCTGAAACCATATTTATTTTTTACAAAGTATACTGTTTACCAATGAAAATACGCTAAATAATTTCTACACATTTTCCCCAATAGTTGCCATTCAGTTGTAACAACTGCAACCACTATTATACCGCATTACTTACTTGCGTACTTTTCTAACATCATGGCAATTTTTGGGTTTTTCTCAGCGGACACACGCTGAAATGAATTTTTCGGTTTCTTTGATTTGTCAGCTGCCCTACTGACAAGTGTCTTTTTACTTGTGTTCTCATATGGTCCTTGACGTATTGTGGTATCATCACCAGGCGTATACCGTCTTCGTTTTAGAGCCTTGACTGACGTGACCGTGTTTTGATCTGGTTGGTGCTGTTTCGTACTAATGATCTGGCGAAAATCGACTGTTGTCTTAGCTTTAGTTTTGGTCAGGTTTTGAAATGGCTTTTTCTTACGTGAGTGTCTTCTTGTGAACTCAATACCAGGATCAGTAGTTGCTTTCAGAGATTTTTCTTGTGTGTCTTCAGATGTTTCGAGGTTGGTACTTTTAGGCAGTTTCTCACGTAAATCCTTTTGTTCAGGTGTATCCTTATAAGTTTCATTTTTGTGTTGCAAAGAAGAAATCGGCCTTGTAGGTTTTAATGATGTTTCAAGGTTAAAAGATTTTTCAGCATGTTTACTCACAAAACTATCAACTGAGTTGGAAGTGCTTGGTAGTGTGGTTTTGAGAGTTCTGTTTCTGTTGCTTCCATGACGCCTTTTCTGGTTAGTGACAACGTCTTCGGGGTTTGAACTGCTGGATGGTCTCTCTGTACTGTTAGGTTTATTCACATCTGTTGTGGGACTGAATTGGTTAGTATCATCTCTGCTTGAAACTGCTGCTGTAGGTGTTGTGGGTTCTATTTCAGGGGATTTCGATGTGGAATCAGGGTGTGAACTATTCTTACTTGATGGTCTCTCTGTACTGTTAGATTGATTTACGTATGTTGTGGGACTGGAGATGTCAGTATTAATTCTGGAAACTGCTGCTGCAGATGTTGTGGATTCTTCATCAGTGGATATCAATGTGGAAACATGTTCTGTACCAGAGGATAGCGATGTTGTGGAGTTAGCATTGGTTGGATAAGCAGTGTTAGTGACATCACCTGTGTAAAAATTAAAGTTTTTTAAATGAAGGGATAGCAAAATATGTATCGCTGACCAAGAATTATCTGCTTTAGTATTGATATTACTTGTTCTTTAAAAGCAAGTTTCTCACAATTGAAGGTTTATTCTTAGTACTAGATAAAAAGGGTTAACTAGTTCAGTTTACAAAAGCGCTGTAATCTTAGCACTTTCTAGTAAAAACACTTGTGCAAAAGTGACAATTGATTTTGACATTTTGCAAAATATTTCGGTTGGCAATCTCATTGTACGTATGTTTACAACGTTTTGAGGCATATGCTTGCTCCTTCTTTAGGTAACTGTCCCTCATAAAAATCCTAAACTTTCTTAAAATATACCTTACCATTTCTAAATGTTCCTCAGAGAAATGATTTTGACATTTATAAACCATACACCAGTGATGGCCTAGCAAGAATGTGTGTGAATAATATAATCATTATTGTATTGTGTACATGATAAAGAGTAAAGGAACAGTTTGCAACAAAATAATTAGAGACCATGATTGAATTCCCTGGTTAAAGTATTTTACAGTTTAAATAAGACTTTGCTTATTAGTTTTTATTGCACATGCCAAAACAATTGAAACATGTCAAATTGCATTTTTAGTGTTTTCCACAATACTAAGGCCTTTTTTAAAAAAAAAACATGTTTTGTCTCAATTTGAAAGTAGGTTGTTAAAAAACTAAAAGGTAATTTTCAAGTTTCATGTTAATACCACTGCCACCACAAGAAACTATAATATGGGTTTGCCCTTAACATTTTGATGGCAATATTTTCTGGTTGTAGTGTTACACCATTGGCACATTACAATCAACATAGGCTGTAAAAAAAATTTCCTGTGATAATGTATTCAGCAGAGCTCTGAAAACCAGAGGATAGGTTTTTAAAAGCACAAGTGGTTACAGTTTAAAATCCTGCTTTAATCAATTCAGTAATCGAGGGGTTGAAATTCCGAATTGTATATAATTTTAGTGATAGTGAAATATGTGCGTTGTATGTGTTGTTGTATGGTAGCCGAGAGGGGCCATTGCAATATCGCGTTCTATAGCCCAGGCGATATGGCGATATGGCGATAGGGCGATAAGACGACATGACATGGCGATATTGAGATATCGCGATAAGACGCACAACACGACATGGCGATATTATCGCCATATCTTGTTGGGCTATCGCCATGTCGTGTCGTCTTATCGCAGTATCGCCATATCGCGTTGGTTATAGAACGCGATATTGCGATGACCCCTCTCGGCCACCCTAGATATCAGTTGTTCGCTAAAAGGCAAGCATGGCTCAATCAGCTAGTAGTACCCGTCATAACTTTGATAAAAACAGCCCAAAGCAATACATGTGTACGTGTGAAAAAAGGGTACAACATGGGAAAGCAATGCGCATCTTGTTGGTCAGCAACACGTGTGATGTTTAGTAAACACAACATTTATAGAATCATAAAACCCTGATTGAAAAGTGTGGTTGTAAGTAATGCATATATTTTCACAAAGTTGACGTCAATCAAAACCGCTTTGAAATACTCTGTAATATGTAAAACGTGAACGTGAAGTCTATAGAATAAATTGCCTGTAGTGAGTGTCAGTGTTCATCTTTAATGTGTCATTCTCAAAATGTGGCCATTTCGATGACCAAATCCAATATAAATATAGACTGTTGTAAACCTATCCTGTGATCATTTGTTGAAAGGAGCTTATTTTAAAACAAATGACCACAGGGTAGATTTTTATCTGCGTAAGGTAGTCAAGTTTACTGAATCAATATATGAAGTTTAAGTAGCTTGATGAAGTTAACACTATTCTGAATCTTAGTAAAAAGGCCAAGGAAGAATACTTAAAGTTGGTTTCTCATTTCATCAAAAGTTGTGTGAGGTGGAGTGATTCTAAAACGTTTTGACATCTTAACTATCACTATTAAAAATCTTCACAGCCAGTTTTATTCACTTGAGTTTAAAAACAACAACCAGAAAACATCGGAGATACCGATGACTCCCTGGATGAATGGGTTTGTTTTACAAATGCAAAAATTGTCGTAAACTGTGAACTTTCCAAAGAAAACCATTTTTAGACTGTGCACAGTAATAATGGCATTCGGAACACGAACTCATTAGCCTATTTAGGTCCCTGTTCCTCAAAGCGATTTAAGGCTAGATTGTGAAACAATGTCCTCATGAAGTTGTTTTTCATCATAGACTTACGACTGTTGTAACGCAGAGATTGATTTGAACCGGTGCGGAATGGCACCGGTTTCAAAGCAATCTCTGCGCTACGACAAACGTAAGTCAATGACATATTTTAGCACTGTTATCAACTGAACCTAAAGGCACCGTCCCACTGGCCGATAGACACAAAACGTATGCAAAAAGGACACAGCGGACGAGAAAATTTTTGGGGTTGGCTCCATCCGTTTTAATCCGCTCCAGAAATGGACAAAATTGGTGAAAATTTGCTAAGAACAGAACGGAAAAGAACGAACGTGGGTAGTATGTAGCGGGGATGTTAAACGGATGTTCATCGGAAGCCTAGCGGATGTAAGCAAATGTAAGTGGATCACAGCTCCGAAGGGGTTACCGGGAATAATTGCAAAGCGGACGCATAGCGGAAAGAGCAGATGCATCACGAATGAAGCGGATGCATCACGTACGCCTAACAGAAACAAAGAGGATGCCACGCGGATGTATATAGGATGCATCCTTAATATACGAGATACATCCCAGATGCAAACGTTTTTTTTCCGTTTTGAATACTTCATATACGAGATGCATACGATTACATTCCTTGTGCAGTTCAAAACTTGTTGCGCGGAGGACATCACAGTGGACGGATGCTCGATGGATAGAGCGTATGAAATACTTATGCAATGAGTACACAACAGATACATAGCGTTTTCCAACGAATGGCAAGATTTTTTTACGTTTTACATCCTCTTTGCATTCGTAAGTGCACTCCCGTGTCATACTATTGTTATGAAACGAGTGAATAGTTGTGTTCGCTTTCGCTCGTCAGATACCAAAAACTTTTCACGAGTTCCATAACAATGGTATGACACGTGAGCGAAGTTAGTATTTGATTTTTTACTCGACTTTTTAAATATAAATATATCTTGAACTTTTGCGTTTTGTTTAACTTAACTTAGAAATAGTATATGAATACAATACATATATCATAACGGGGGGTGTTGATGTTTTTGGGGTTGTTTTATTCTTTAAATGTTTACATCATGAACTTTTCAAGCGTTAAAATCATCTGTGACAAAAATAATAATGATTTAGAATTACTATTAGTCTATCTTAGTTCAAGATTAGACTTAAGTTATGCTACAAAATAAATGAAGTTTGAATTATTACATCGCCGCTTGCTAATTTATTCTAGTCAAAAGTTTACGATTCATGCAATTGGCTTAAGGATGTTATGTGCTTCTATCCAGATCAACGCAATGTCTGTATGAAACAATACTTTACTAAATGTATAATGAACATATGCAAATATTTATCTCATCACAAAGTGTACTTACATGGCACATGGTAAATAAAATGTGTAACAACGCATATCGGCCATGACACCTTCAATTAATGTCAAAGCCTTCAAAAAGTTACGTAACTCTTACCTAAAACGTTCATACTACAATCAAATATTTTAAAGAAGATTTTATGGCAGCCTCAGTTAACACTTTCTTTATTTGAACGTCATTCACTTACGTGCAATCATGAAAGGTTGGGGGTTGTCTATTTTATTTAAATTAGAATAGAGCGGACATAATTTGATCATCGAATTAAAAAAAGTCACAGTACCAAGTGATTGAGTGAAAGTAGTTCTGACAAAATGACAGCACGAGGTGTTATATAAACACTGTTTAATAACAACTTAGATTTGACAGTAGTAAACAGTAGTTTACAGCGAGTGATAAAACAGATTAATGTATGGTTATAAATTATGATAACTGTTTTATAGCCTACATCAAACGTTTAACCACGACGATAAAAAAGATGACAACATTAAGTAACTCTGTTATAAAATATTATGTAGAAATAAGCTAAATAATACATCTCGCAGTGAAATAATAAATCATTTTTATGTGTCAGGGCCCTGTTTCACAAAGACGTCAAAACTTTACGTCGTTGTTAATCATGTCACTGTGTTAATAGATTTGGTTTACAAATGTCGAAAATCCTTGTAAACTGGGCACTTTCCACAGAAAAACAAGTTTTTACAACGATTATTGGCATTTGTTAGCCAAATTCATCGTCTCAGTGATTAGGTTTATGACGTCATTAATATGGTGTCTTTGTGAAACGGTACACTGTTGTTGTGATATGCAAAATTTGCTTATACTAGTATCCCTTCTAATAAACAATATACCAGGAAATGAATGACTGTGACGCACAGGTAGGTATTGGGAGTAGAATAGGTTGAAATATATTTTAGTGGGGCTTTCTATTTGGAAGAAAATCTTACATTATACAACATTTGATTGAACACAACTTTAATATATTTCGGCATTGTTTAATAAAACGGCTTTGTTGTGTATTACAATTTTGGTTCCACTATTTTTATTTTACTTTTAACGTCTAAATAGATTTTTAAAACCCTAGTTCTTTACAAACAAATATCTGTGTTGTTAATAAATGAAAGTTGTGGCGTTTTTTTTATTTGAATAAGCATTTGTATTTAATATATGGTTTCTTTGACTGTGAATGATTTTTTAGTTTATATTAACTACTAAAACAATTAAAAACACAACACATATATGTCTTTATGTACACATAATATTTAACCGTTCTATCCCATCCACTTTTGGAAATATGTCTTACCAAAATATTCCGACTTTTATTACACTAAATTAATAAATTGCCACTTTTGTCGTTATGATTGTGTTATGATTCATGAAACAAATGAGAACAAGTAAAACAAAACAAAATTGCAGATGAATCGTTGAATCTTAAGTCCCTCACTGAGCCACAGCTAATTTTTCTGTTTCTTTTCAGAAGCCACGACTCGTAAGTAAACAATAGTTTACAATAATTGGCAAACAATATTTTTACAAATTTGACACAATTTTACAAGAATAAATATAAATCAAAGCTACACGTCCTACTTTCTGATAAATGTCTGCAAATATGTTATTCTAACTCAATAGTACATTATTGAATATTTGGTTGAACTAAACTTGTGGTATAGTTTTAAGCATATTTCAAAAGAAATTTGTGTTACATAACACATTTTTAGCTAAAATATTTTAAGAAAATGTGTCATGAAGTAAACATGACATAAGATTTATGTATTATGGATTTAGCTGATACAAACACATTGTAACCTTGAAGTATTTTGAAACAGTGTGGTGTGTTTTTATTTTAATAGTAATTTTTAAATGTTTCTTGTGTGGATTATGTGGCATTAGTATATGTTAAAAGTTGTAAAATTATTAGTAATTCATTCATTAATATTACATTTTTTTACATTAATTTCTGCAATGATTTGTTAAAACTACATTAGTTCTCAATTTAACAGAAACAACTTTGTTTTTAAAACATTTTTAAAAAATTACCTAAAATACTTCAGACAAAAATAATGAAAGCAATAACACGTGTAGAAATTTAAACCACGTGACTCTAACTGGCACATAAAATGTACTTATTCAAATTTTATCAATATTTTTTAACAGGAATGGACACTACAACAGGTGCGTGAATATGTTTGCTAATTACATCTAAATAGTCATCATAAAATGTGTTCGGCGAGGATTAAATAGAGAATCTCGCCCGAGTGATATCAAATATATGAACGTGACTCGATAAATGTTTACAGCTCTGAAGCTTGCATGACGTTTTAAATCTTCTCTTTACATGTGTCAAATAAAACTTTAAAAGTACGTACAACAGTTGAATCAAGATACATGTAACACTGATAGAGTGCCAGCACGATCTGTCTGTCTATATTACATAAAAGATGCGTCCTTCATCTATTATTTAAAAGATGTGTCCTTCACTTATTACATAAAGTATGCATTCTTCATCTTTCACATAAAGTGCGCGTCCTCTATCTATTCTATTAATGATGCGTCCTTCATCTGTTACATTAAAGAAGCGCCCTTCATCTTTTACATAAACGATGGGTCCTCCATCTGTTACATGAGACACGCGTCCGCCATATATTGCAATATAATTTTTGTTCCACTATTTTTATTATACCTTTAACGTCTAAATGGATTTTTAAAACACCAGGGCCCCGTTCTTCAAAGCAATCTTAGCTAAGACGTCTTAACTTTCATCTTAGCTCCTAAATAGCTTTGTGAAACAAAGACCTAAGCCTTGTTTTTTCCAAACTGACTTTTAAAATATTTCTTTTTATTTAATAGAAGTGGTTAAAGATCATGAATAAATATTGACTGGGTACCATATTAGTTTTCGACACCTTTGTGGAAAGGGGCTCTTGGGTGTTTAGTAGCTTATAATTTGTCCCCGGAGCAAAATACATGTAGCAACATACCAATTAAAAAAAGCTATCGCCAATCACAGTATGTTAAGTCATTTAATACAATAAAATGCCATTTGAAAACATGTAAGATACTAAAGTGACTATTGTAAGCTTTTACTCAAGGCTAACCCATTCAAAGAAATCAAACGGGCATTTTGGCAATATTTGTTGTTCTCATGTATCATTAATATCATTTTACGAGCCTTTGGCGAACTTATTACATTTTTATTATTCCTAATATTTGATATTAATGTTACAAAAATGACCGAGCATTTTTTATACTACTGGCAGTAACAAGTTTTAGGTTAAACTGAATCAATAAAAACATGTGGTAAAGACTATACATAAACGGAAGATATTAAAAAAACGTAAGTTCAAGAATATATCTAAATGCTTGCCACTGTATTGTGGCATAACGCAGAGTTGCACGTATATTTTAAATTACCTATGTCTTGTTATTATTGTAAGGGTAGAAGACACTTCAGAAACCAAATTTAGATGAGACTCAGTTTTTTAAAAGCGAAAATTTAATAAAGTGCAAGATACAAAAAGCGATGACGTACACTGTGTTTGTTGGTTTTCTGTTCACTTCGTAAACATGGTCAATGTTGAGGTAGAACTGTTGTTGACCTTTCTGCTGAAATAACAATTGCCTGCAGCGAAATTAAGTTATATCCTGAGTTAATTTCTTCCATGCTAGAAGCTAGTTAATCTCAGCACTAAAACATCATTATGTCACATAAACTCTGTCCACCTACTGGTTATCTGATCCGGAGACGTCGTATCTTTTACAGGATAAATTCAAGTATATGTCAAATGTATGGATTTCCAGGTGCATTAATGGAAAGCTACTTAGGCAAATAGCACACAACTACGTACAAGCTAAAACTCCCTGAATAGCTGTTCCAGGAACCGGGACAATTTGTCAAACATAACAAATAGGAAATAAATTGACAATATGTGTTATTTTTGAGTACACTGTTT
>JAULCD010594669.1:0-13279 GCA_032361085.1 Calliostoma canaliculatum
AACCCCGTGGGGTTTCCGGGGAGTGTCTTCGGACACTGGGAAGAATAGGACCCCAGTACCCCATGCTTGACGTACAATCCGTCTAAAATGGGGATCTTTTGCTGTAGCTTTTCTTTCTGTCACTCTCTGTTTCTCATTTGTTACTCCCTCGGTGGGCTTCTTGTACACCACATGGCGATATAACTGAAATATTGCTGAAAGCCATGTATAAAACTCTATTTCAATCAATCAATCTATTGATATAAAATAAATAGTGGTGTAACGATACATCGAACTATCAATTGATCGCGATTGATTGCAACTTGACACTCTCGATACTATTGGCAATAGTTGATCTAACTATCGATAGTTTTGATAGTTAACTAATATTACCAGTTACATGAAGTGAAATTTTGTAATGAAATGTTTTTGAGAGGTCAATTTAAATCTATTTTCTTTAATTTGTTGTTTTCTTAAAAAATAGCACAAGAAAAAATGTATAAACATTATTCAGCGGTTTTTCATTGGTTTGAGGAGATTTCCGTTGGAACCAAGGGAAACCCACTGAATAAGTTCTATACATTTTTTCCAGAGTAGTATGAGAAAATGATTATTATTTTTATGGTCTCGGTAAAAATGCTGAAATATATGCTGCTAAAGCCTGCTATAATTGCTAGTGAAAACAATCGCAATAGTGAGGCTACTATCACAAAAGTATCGCAATTGTTTTTTTTTAACTTTCCCAATAGTATCGCAATAGTCAAAACTGCCCTAATAGTCACCCCCAAAAATAAACTCCAGCTCCCAAAGCTGCACGATTTGGCTGACCCATCAAAGTGTCAATTTCAAAAATGAATCATGGTAGATGGTTCACTTGTACCAATGAAAGTCATTGTTTATATTTTATATTTTGCCTGGACGTACACGTGTGTGGCGATAAAGAAACACGGCCAAGGTTCCCGCATTATCCAGATTACAGCACATTTAGAACAACATCAAATGCTGTGTCTAGATGCAAGACGGATGACTTTATCGTGTGTGGTAACATCAGTTGGCTTTTTATCAACAAAAAATAGTTGGTAGGGCTGTTATCCCACATTTTTACTACACAATTTAGGCGGTTTTAGGGCTTTTAACATGGTTTATGCACCGCTGGTTTATTAAAATGTATCGTCTCCCCCCAAAAAATTGCCTAATTTATGTTTATAAGTATAGAATTATGGCTTGGTAAAACATTGCGCATTAGTGGGATTCAAACTTGCTGTATGTTTGCAGAAGAGTCAACAGAACTAAGCTTGTGTAAAATAAAACCTTTTTACAAATGCATATGTAATATTGGATCTTTAAATGTAATATTGCCAGAATTCACTTTAATGCCCCACACATAAAATATGCTTACCTTTTTTGATCGGTCACAAATATGGTTTGCTCATATTTCCACATTTTCTTACACCTCATGTCTTGAATTTCCATTTTTGTACACTTAAATGCACTACCAGTGACCTCACACTTCACAATTTGGTTGTCATGACATGAGTAGTACAACACAACATCACCTGAAATGTAATAAATCCGAGGAAGATAACCTAAATTTAAAATTTAAAAGATTAAATAAAATATTATGAGCATATAATAAGGAAATAAATATGGGGCAAGGTCCATCGGGGTACCACCTTTAAAACTAACAATTACAAACACATTTATATCCACGTTCAAATTAAGATTTCAAACAAGTTATGTGGTTTTTTGTTTACTTTATTTAACCCTAATATTATATTGCCCACTTCGCCTAAAGTACTGCTGTGCTTATTCAATCAACATAGTGGTGTACATAGCAGGCACATGCCATGGTTACTGTCATGTTTTGTTTACTGTTGTAGTAATGGCATGTGTTTTGCTAAATTACCTTGGAAATCCATAAAAAAGGGTCTTCTGCCTTGTTCGAGTGTAAAACTCTTCAAAATGGTTCCATTGTAGTCCATATGTGTAAGCTTCTTCTCGTCTTTGCTGTAAATGTGTCTACAGAAAATAAAATAAAGTTAAAAAATACAGTTTATCTTCCTTCCGTGGTTTATAGAAAACTTCAGTTGTCACTGATTTTATAACTACTCACACCAGATTCACTTGTTTATGTCAACAAATAAACTAAAATAGTTGAAGCAGATTATCACCTATTAGTTTTGTTTTAGTTTGTTTTTTAGTTTTTTTCACAGGAGTATGCCAAGTTGAACATAATTGTAAATTAAACTCTGCCAGATGGAGGCTATAACGTGTGGGAATTTCAAAACTAACTTGTCACAAACTTATTTGTTTTTCTTTTATTTAAGCGTTCTATGTCTGACTGATTTACCGTGTGTTATTACAAACGTGGTTGATCTCAGTTGGTTTGTAATTTTGATAATTTATTTCATCAAATGTGATCTGAACAGTCACAAATAAAATAGTTGTGTTTTGTTGGTATTTAAACATTAATTTTACTCATTAAATGACTTGGTGTAATACACAAACTGTATGACCTTATCATGTCCTAAAAACTAATCACAGGAGATAAAATATAACATGTTGTTGATAATTTATTTTAGGATAAGTGTTCTGCAATTGGATTGGTCATGTTTACTTCACAACTAGGTATTACTTCACAACTTTAGAACAAACACATCACCTTCTTATCTTGTCAAGCTTGAACCAGCCGGAACATATCGGTGTCTTCTTCCACTTTAGCTCTTCTTTGTCGATCCTTGCCATATGTACTTTACGAGTCCTACCAGACTCCTTCACGAAATAGCATATGATTTCTAATGTCAACGTTCATCTTCCAAATCTCCCTGGGACCTTTATAAGTAAAATGTTAGTTTGTGTTATTATTTCTACCGGTGTTACTTGGTAGGGTGTGTTGTTAGAATATATCGGCGTTGTTTTATATTTTACCATGAGTATAAACACTGTGTGGACACACACGTATTCTGTATGTCCAAAATTTAACTATAAAACATATCTGTTCTGACAGTTACCAAATAGGGTGTCAGTTTTGTGTATGACTACATTAATAAATGCGAAAGTTATCATATGCATATAACATTGTGCAAAAGTGCAAATGTGCAAAGTAGGAGCTACCACACAGTAATATTTTTGTCTGACTTTATTCTTAATTGTATAATTTATTTGACTATCCTGTTACATTTGTGTACACACGTCAACAAATTACAGGAAGTGATAGATGTTTTCTAAGTTTACACATGTATTTTTCACACTAAAGCGAATCTCGTCACTAGATCAACCCTGTCTTTTCGTTTGTTTTACCTACGTATTACACATGACAAAGTATGACAGTCACAAACCAAATCAGAAACTAGTTGTTGATAGACAGTGATTTTTTTTCCCCTTAGTTGGTTTATCATCAGAATATTTCGGCCTTGGATTAATTTTACTATTACTTTGTACACTTGGTTATGTGTGGTCACTTATCCTTAGTATATCTCACCAAACCTACAACTCTGTTAAATATATTAATTTCTTGCAGTGTCATTTACCAACATACTTTGTCAGTTATGTAAATAGATATACAGATCAATAAGTAAGTTTACATGTGCATATAACTCCAGAGTGCATTGGGCAAATGTGTAAACAATAGACTACCATACAGCAATAAACGTGTTTAACTATTTTTGTGATTGTTTATTTACCGTGAAATTCGCTTGTATCCTCCAACAATTCTTGAAATAAACATGTGGCAAGTGTGAACTATTTGTTAATGGATAAGTCATATACATATTTTGTTGCAGGGTACACCTACCACTACATTATACATATATTCTACTTTGAGAAATAACCTGGCGCTAACAGTTACACCTATATATGACTGCCACTGTCTTGCGACAGTAGTGTACACATCAGCATAGTCACATGGTGAAAAAGAGAAACCTACCTTCATAATCGATGTGGCGTTCTGGTGTGATTGCTTTTGTAGCGATGGAGATTGTCCCGATCACAAAATGGCGTTCCTTCTCAATCCAGAAAAGCTTGCCACTGTCATAGAAGACACATTTTGCACGCCTCTCTTCATTCCACTTTAGTTTTGTGATGTGATAATTAGGCGTGGACAGATGATACAAGCTGTGGTGTGTTTGTTTGGCTGTTATCAGGTATCCTACAACATATTATACATGCAAGCTGGTTCCTGTATTACACTACCCCACAACACATTAAACTGGATACTTGGTTGATATCATCAGATGTCAAAGAACACCTTACTATTACAAATTAACAAAAGTTTCTCGTCACTAAATTCATCTGACAGGTACCATGTGTGTTACTTTAATTGGGCAACCAGTTCGGTGGTAAAGGACAGTTTTGGTTATTTATGTTATTCTAACATTAGGGAAAAGTGTTGACAATTCCATGCGTGATCAATAGGACAAATGTTGACCTGACAAAGACAATAACTTTAATGAGAAACACTTAAAATCCTGTAATGATAAATGAATACCATGACATCACAATTTCACATGATTCCCAGTTTGATTATAATGGAGGCTACTGTCAAATACTGCCAGCAAAGTCAGGGATGCGTGGGTACTCTTACAGCCTCAGTCACGCATCTTATACTCATGTGTAGGGAACTCTGGATAGAAGTAAGACTCTTGGTGCTTGTTGACTGCACTTTAAAACTAGGATGGACAGGTGTCTCTGGTCTTCATCCATCTCCTAAACTCTAACGTGCTGGCTCCTAGTGACACACCCTAATAACCGCTTCAGTCAGCGAGCTGAATCATGTGAAGAGGTGGTGTCAACATGACATCACTGGGCGTACAAACTTCAACAAAGAGAAGGGCCTACGTGTTCGTGATTAAGGCGAGCCACCAGTCACGACGTGGAATTCGGCTGTAGTAAGACCAAATCGGAGTAAAGTTTCCAAGGCGGTCCCTTGTGCAAACATGCAAGGCTTCGACAACTTCTGCATCTGATTTCTTCTCTAGCCGTCTCGACTACGACCTGCCACTAGGTCAAGGTGAATTCAAACATAAGAGTGAGGCTGGTGGTGCCTGATCCCCCTTCATTTAAAGTGAAGACTTAAGCGCAGTGAAATTATATCTCGTACATACATCAATCAAAGTCCTGTGATGATTCTGTGAAGACACTGGTCGTCAGCTCTTTGACTGAGGCAGCAAAGGCTCCCGGTAACATCTTGAGTGACTGGGGAGCCCTCTTCAGGAATGCATTGCCCACCCCTATAGCCTGGGGAGGGGCTAGAAAAGGTCCCCATCTCAACAAGTCCGGGCTAGTTTACCGCGACTGGCAGGGATCCCCATCATGCGGTCGAAATACATGTAAAAAAAAATAAACAGATACCGATCACAGACGATGCATGGAACATTCGAACACTCTTAAACAAAGATGATTCATATAGTCAGGAAAGAAGAACAGTACATGTAGCAAAGAATCCGTCAATATACAAAGTGAACATTGCTGCTTTGAGTAAAACACTGTTTTGCTGAAGAATGACAACTGAGAGAGTTAAAAGCCGGATACACCTTCTTTTAAGCGGGCGTGGGAAGCATAAACGAAATGAGTTGGCTTCACTATTAACAACCTTATAGGCTACCATTGCTGTCATAATGCTACCAATGTTAGTTGTTATGACAAACCCTGATAATGACAAGGACCTTGTATGAGGAACTAGACACTATCATCGCTTTCACATCCAAACAAGACAAAATAGTGGTTTTCGGGGACTTTAATGCCCAGGTCGGGTCGGATGTAAAAAACTTGGGATGCCGCCATTAGGAAACACGGCATTATATCGTGCAACAATAATGATTTATTCCTCCTCTGATTGTGTGCTCAGCACTTGCTTAGTGTCAGGAACACACTGTTCCAGCTACCAACCAGAAACAAAACCACCTGGATGCACCCACACTCAAAATACTGGCACCTCATCGACTATGCCATTTTCAGAACAAGATAAAATAATTATGTGCGAGTGACAAAATCAATGCATGGAGCAGACTGCTGGATGAACAACTACCTCATCACGTGCAAACTCAACTTTCATATTCAACCACTTAGGCGACAACAGGGAAAGAAACTATCCAAATGTCTCAATATTGACAACGTCAAGCAGCAAGTCGCTAGTAAGTTGAATGGGAAACTTAAGTCATTGAGCAGGACTAGGCGGATTTCAGGAACACTGTACACTCGACATGCAGCGACATACTGGGTCTTGAAACACATTCTTACCAGCACTGGCTTGATTAAAAACAATGAGGCCAAAGACAAGCTGCTTGAACAGAGGAACCGGCTCTTAAAGCTAAACCTTTCAAACATGACTCCAACCAACACAGCTGCCTTACGCAATGTAAAGCAGACTGTGCAGATTGAATTAAGGCATATGAAGAAAATATGGCTCAGTCAAAATGCCTATTAAATCCAGGGCTGTGCTGACAACAACAATTCCAAACGCTTCCAGCAAGTAGTTAAACACTGTATGGACCTTAACCTGATTGTACACCACCACTGCTCTTTGCTGATGGAACTAAACTTATTACATAAAAGCCTGGCTTTTTTGTAGGTGGGCAGAGCCCTTCTAGTTGGTTATAAACCGGCCATCGTCAATCAGCAATGAGGCAATCACTAGCCTACCTCAGACCTCAACTGACATATCACTTGACGATCCTCCTTCTGCCACAGAAACCGGAAGTGCTATAAGGCAAGTGTCAACTGGCAAAGATCTACACATTCGCAGTTCCACTGACGATTCAGAAACTGACCAAACTTTTCCAGTCAATGTAGGCAAAAAAAAACCTACAACAAGCTTTAAAGGATGCTTCAATAGTTCACATCTACAAGCGTATAGGAAACAAACAGTCCTGCGATAACCACTGAGGAATTTCACTAGCTGAAAAGATCCTCGCAGGCATAATCTTGAACAGACTTCTCTGCCACCTTGAAAATGATCTCCTATCTGAAACTCAGTGTGGATTCCGCTCAGGTTGTGGAACAGTGGACATGATCTTTGCTGCCAAACAGCTGCAAGAAAAATGCCCAAAACAGAACGCCAGCCTCCACACAACATTTGTACCTCACAAAAGTGTTTGATACTGTCAACAGGATTGGTTTACGGTTGATCAGAAATGTAGCTGCCCACTAAGGTTCATCACGATGGTTCGTAAATTCCATGGTGGCATGAAGGCACACACTCTTGAAAATCACAATCAATCTTCACCCTTCGAAGTCACAAACGGTGTCAAGCAAGGTTGTGTTTTAGGAAATATCTAGCTCTAGAGTGCTTGGCGCGTCTGCGTGAAGATGGGAGCAAACCCACATGAGGAAAATCGTAGCACCTGTCAAAACAAGAGAGGACATCTTGTTTAAAATTTGAAAGGACATTCCATGTGCGTATTGGACTTATCAGCCATCTACTAATTTGCAAAAAATAGCAGATGTTAAACTATGGTCTTTTTCGACACGGAAGGACTGAATATTACTCATAAATATACTATAAATCAAAGCAAAAGCTTCAAATCCTCATGTAGAGCAGGTTTGCGCTGAGGTAGGGCATCCATAGTACGGTCACAGTGTCTGATTTTTGGGCCAATAATATCCCGCAATTGCCAAATTTGTTTAAGATCCAAATTGCAATCTTGCAATAAAAGTGTGCTAATAGTTAATGTATCAAATACTCCAACAGCACATGAACTGGTAATGCTGGGCGTTACGGCCCAGGTAATTAGATTGTTTCTAAAATGATTCATTATCGAAAATGGGAACCATGGCAGTACACAGGACAAATCTGAATACTGTTGCCTATCTAGTAAGGTTTTGTAAACTGGCATAAGGTCCAGGTTAAAGTTAAAAGAAACACATCAGGACTAAACCACCACCACACAGATAATGTCTTTTGATTATTTTAAGGAAGCAAAAGGAGTAATATGTTGCACATGACCAGTAATGTTTGAGTCATGGCAAAAATGCAAGACTGACATTCAGAGTCAGTATAGAAAACTGGGTGTGTGAAAAGATCAGAGATGAAAAGTGCACCTTAAATCACTTTACTATCATCAAACCAATGGATTCGTCTCTAGTGGTCCATGTTCCAATGACCTTTGGCACAACACATGGGTAAATGTGTAAATGGGTACATTGAGAATGTATTACATGCATTGAAACCTACATTTCTGAACTGACACCAAATATGTATCATAAGAAGTCTCCCCTCGGTACTCAACTACTGCCTTAAACATGTAGATGGCATGAAAGGTTTTTTTCTCAAACAATCGCAGAGAACATCTGTCATCTTGTTTGATGATAAGTCATTTGTTTCTGTCAATTAATCCATTACTCTTATTGTTTGGTTATGTTTAGCAATCATACGTGTGATGACACCATGATGTCATCCCAGTTGTCTATAATGCCTTTGCGTGTGTTTTCAATGGTTTGCCAAGTGTCTGTATTGGAGAGTCGCCTTCTCTCATAGATAGTTTCAACGCATTATACATGCAACAAGACTGTTATATTAACATATTTAACAATGCATTAACTGTGCACATAGACTGAGGTGTTCAGATATCCATGAACACATTACACATGTAACAATACTGTTATATGTAGATATCTAACAACGCATTATACATGCCACTTGACTGCTATTTTCGAATACTCAACAACACATTACACATTTATTTAGACTATAATTTTCAGATACCCTGCCAAACACTGTACACAAACACATACAGCTGTAAAGAAGTGGACTGCAGAAGTCAATCGTGGCACACAAAGCCTTAACAATGACCAGCTACCAGGAAGGCCTTCAACAGTAAACATTCCGGGAAATGTTACCCGGGTGCATGACATAGTGATGACTAATTGACGATTGACCAATCGACATACTGCCATAGTTTTGGGCAACCCTCATTAAAGGGCTGATTATCCTAAATAATTGGAAATGACAACATTTTCTGTTAGACGGGTTGCAAAGCTCTTGACAGCAAATAAAAATTCTCTCAGATTTCTGATGACAGAACAAAACAGAACTTTATTTCTCTCAGGCCGAAATATTCGTCATATGTGGTACAAACATAGAACATAATTTACATGTAATGGCGGGACAGGTTGGCCTGAAGATTTGAAATGAATCATTAAAACAGCACAAATTATACATAGTTTTCTGAGAATTGATAATTTAGTACATGTAACAAGTTGCTGGAATTTTAAAACATTTGGGTTTTTGTAATAGTATTGGTCTATATTTTGTTTGCGCTGTGCTGTGAAAAAAGGACAAGTGAGGACATAGTGATACTCATCACCAATGTCTTGCTTAGTGCATAGTTTACAGTGTCTATCACCTAAGATGACATTACTCCATCTGCCAGTTTGTATTGGTAATCTATGACACGAGGTGCGAAATAAAAGTAATTTAATAGCAATGTTTAATGAAAGAAAATTGAGATACAATTCTAAAGACAATTTGGGTTTAATCATTTGGTAGGTTATACCTTTTAAAAAATTTCGAATACTAGAAATCCAGACCCATGGCAATTTATGCCGTATTGAACCAGATACTGATGATGTTTTTGTCCCGATTTGTAACCAAGAATGAGACCTGGATTCATTAATATCAAATATTAACCCAAATACAGTCTAAACAATGAATGCATTAGGATTCACTATCCCCCCAAAAGCCAAGCCGGTTTATTTTGCTGGAATGGTTGTGGCTTCGAATGCATTGACTATATCTCAACGAAGTTTTGTCTCGTCAGACATCCACTTGTTTTCCAAAATGATAAAAACAAACTAGCTTGTCGCCATTTGTTCAGTAATGATTACGTAATTTCTGCTTTTAAGGGTGGCTGAACCAAAATCTACTTTACCTACTGACAAAAGTCAACCTGGCAGGGAACTATGTGAAGAATTAAAGGGAAACCAAAACAGCATGGTTTCTTTGATCAAAATGGCACAATGGTCAAAAGTGTCTTGCATAATTTGTTAAATAAATAGTCAAAATATGTATACAACCTGCAGATGCAACTTTGATTGATCCATTTGCTAGTTGTTGTTTGTCAGTAGGCTGCTCAGATGTGCTCTGTTCCTTGTCAGCATCTTGTATGTAAGAAGCATGAAGCTTGTCAGTCCCTTCCTCAGTTGTTCTCTGTTCCTTGTCAGCATCTTGTATGTAAGAAGCATGAAGCTTGTCAGTCCCTACCTCAGTTGTTCTCTGTTCTTTGTTAGCATCTTGTGTGTGAGAAACATGCATCATATTATATCATCATTCAAGTTCACATACAAATTGTTTAACATTTGCATTTTCATCAAAAGGTCTAACAATTCAAACACAGAAACGCAATAGTGAAAGTAAAAAAAGCACAAAACTTGTTTACGTTCCACAAAACATTAAAAAAACAAAAACAAATAGCTATGAATATGAATATGACAAAGTATCTATTTAAAATATCAAGATGTTATACATTAGTTCAACTGGTTGTTAACGTACAATGTTTACATCATCAGTTGCTATAGTTAGACATGTTGGAATTTGGATTATTTTGGTTTTCCTATTCAAACCGTGTTGTCTTCGCAACAAGTTTGTTTTAGTTATGCTTTTTTTATATATTGAAATACAATCTGAGCCAACTAACAACAATAAAGAATAATTTTCGTATATCACTGTGGGTTAAAAGCAAACATTAAAAATAAACACGTGAGTTGAAATAAAGGTATGCAGTATTTAATCAGAAGTAAAATTACACGTGACCCATCGGATGACTGACCTGTTCTGTGCATTTGCGTGTATCGAGGTATGTGGTGGTCACACACAGTACTAAAAACTTGTTATGGTTACTATTATAGCGAGTGTTTATGTACTCTGCCTCTTGTCTTCATTCTGAATGTTTACATCAATAATGCATGTTTTGCTGCTTTTCGTTTCTTTTGGAAGTAAATATATACAAATAACTTGTCCATAAAACCGACACTACATTTCATGAAGGGATATCAATGTACACAAATAATGGTGTCACCTTAAAAGACACACGTTTTGTGTTCAGTGCTACTGGTGAACACAACATTTACAAACGGGAGACAATTTATCAAATAATTGCAATACAAAACACACGGCGTTGTCACAGTGCAAGTTCTGAATACATTGATTAATGCTACCTTCCATGAGACATTTCCCTGTGGATGAGTCTCTTTGTTGTGGTGATACACACACTCCGGACCATGGACATCCGACTGACTGACATCTTGATACCTACATGGAACAGGGTAAATGTAGATGAGCAAAAGTATTAATTTCTGAGACTTGATGTTTGGCAGTGTGTATTCTACCATAACATTGATAAATACTCAATTTTGATTGGTCATTCAAAGTGATCAATTTCGGATTGAACCACCTCTCATGATCGCGTATTAATACATACAGAATACTAAACGACCTTCCTAATACCATTGTTGTTTTTGTTGTTGTTGTTTTTGTTGTTGTTTTTAATTTAAATGCTTACATCAAATTTTCAATTTTTAAAATCATCTGTGACAAAATAATAATTAATTATAATTCCTATTAGTCTACTAAATGTCAGATTAGACTTAAGTTAGGAAACACATTTAATGAAGTTTGAATGTTCAAACGCCGCTCGCGAATTGATTCTCGTCGCAAGTTCACGGTTCAAATGATTTAATGATGTTATGCGCTTCTATCCAAAAACCAAACAATATCTGTATGGAACAATATCTTCCTAAATGTGTAATGAGAATTGACTAAAACTTATCTTATCACAAATTGTACCTACATGACACATTTTATGGTAAATAAAATGTGTAACAACGCACATCGGCCATGTAACCTTCACTCAATGTCAAGGCCATCAAAACGTTACGTAACTATTCCCTTAGAATTTTATACCACAATCAAACATTTAAGAAGATTTTATGGCAGCCTCTTGAACGTCATCAATTCACGCACATCCATGAAATGTTTGTCTCTTTTATATGAATTAGAAAAGAGCTAATACAATTTGATCACCGAATTTCTTAAAACGCCACAGTACCACGTGATCAAGTGAAAGTTCTGACATAATGACAACACGAGCTGTTATTAATTAAGATCACAGAACGGTTAATTAACATGCGATGGATGTTAGTTAATAGTGATAAACATTAGCTACGGTCCATGTTTATGGATATTTGCGAATGGAGGAAATAGTAATTAAATTAAAAATTCTAATCTAGAACAAGTAGTTGTATTTTGTATTCATTGTGTGTTTGTATAACACCCCTTATAGTCGGTGAGTTTATTTTGTGTTCCGCATTACCCTACAGATTACACGAAGCAAAATAGTTCCATATACAAAACTGGTAGAAGGAGATAAACCTGCTGTGTTTCCTGTGTATACCTGTAATGTTTGAACTACAACATAAAGGGTCATATCAAATGTACATGGTTGAATGTGGTAAGGCTGGAAATATGCTGAAAAAGTTCCGCCAAGCCAGAATTTGCAGAGGCAGCAAGATATATTGCAGGAAGTTCGGTTTCAAATAAAACTAGAAGTCTGTTGGAGCTGTCTTAATAAAGCCAAAGACAAGAAATTAAAAAGAAACCACAACTTAGTACTTGGTCAAATTATCGCACGTAAAACTCCCATTTAGACAAATACTTGTAAAGAATAAACCAAGTTAACAATATGACCACTATGGATTACTTGATTGAAGATATTCTTGCAGAAATGTCAAAGTTTGTTCCAGAAGGTCAACAATGTATCGACCTCCCCCGGTTTAGTCCCCAGCTTGACGACTATTCCCGATTTCGCAGGTTTTACTGCATAACATAACAACCCTGGTGAGAGAATGAGTGAGTGAAATATAGGCTTTACATGGTTTTTAGCAATTTTTCAGCTATATCACCATGTGGTGTACAAGAAGCCCACCAAGGTAGTAACATATAAGAAAAAAGAGACTAACAGAAAGAAAAGAAAAGTTACAGCAAAAGATTCCTATTTTAACCGGATTGTATGTCAAGCATGGGGTTACTGGGGTTACTGACACTCCCCGGAAACCCCACAGGAATAACAACACTGGAAACGCAGGTTTTCCTCCCAAAATCAAATTAGCACTGCGATACAAATAATTTTAAAAATAAATGAGAAAAACGAAATTAAACTCACTTAACCCCTCATCATTTTCGCAAACACACTACAGCTGACACCACAACAATAACATTGCAACTATGGCCCCGTTTTATGAAGAGGTCATAAATTTACGACGTCCTAAACCATGTCCCTGGGTTAATAAATTTGGTCTATAAATGCAA